>JAWQFJ010033115.1:45000-69524 GCA_034096865.1 Theodoxus fluviatilis
CAATCAACGACCTACACTCAATACAATCTACATTAATTCAGTGCAAACACATTGAAGATGCTAAGCATAACAAAGCTACTGCATGCTCTATTTACTAACACTCAGGTGCAACTACCGCTTCTATGTCTACATAATTTATTTATTATGAAAAACTGTCTTTGCGGAGGTAACCTTGAGACAGAGACAAATGCCCGTCCTTCGAGCCTGTTGCTGGGAGCAAGGTTGTCCTGCGACATGTCCGTATCTCCAGCCATTCATCAAGGGTGAGCGGGTGACCTCTCATGGTCAGATTCACCTTCTCTTTACGACAAGGTCTGGCGGACACACCCATTCCTTCGAGTCCCCTAACGAACAATTCATCCCATTCAAAACACATTAGCTTAAAACTAAATAAATGGACTAAATAAATGGACTAATTTAAAGGTATGAGGTACAGTTTCAACTCGTAATTCACTGCTGTGCTCGTCAAGTCATGTGATAACGGAAGCTTCTTCTCCACCAGTAGCAGATGACAACTTAGCGCGACATCGTCGCACGAAGCACTCAACATCAGCGCAACTCGCACAGAAAAGCGTCCAGACGATAAACCAGTGTAGACGTCGGAAATTTTAAGCGAGCGAGTATGTCATATTTAGACCCGTAAAACATTAAATCCACCGCTAATTAATTAGTAAACGGTAACTGCTGAGGTCGATCATCGATTTTCCTGACACGTCAAGCCAGCGAGCACCGGCGATTATGCTGGAAATCCTACGCTACATTTTCTCATTCCTTGCCCAGATCATACGCAAGGAAATTGCCTAAAGGCACATTTCTACATGACTAATTGCACATACATCGGGGGAGTAATTATATGAGGAAGGGGAGGAGATGATGCAGTGCACTGAGGACAGACATCAATGACTGAATGAGCCGGCAGGAAACCACCAGATCAGTTTAGAGGATCAAAATTACGTTCTGGACGAATTCAAACATTCAGAAAAATCTCAGACGTTTTAGGACTCACCTGCTTCTGCACATCGGCTTCGCTGAGAGCCATGGCTGCTGATTTAGTCGAGGAAACCAGGAAAAGGAATGGGTGATGGAGGAGGTGAGTTAGTCGTCTGCGTCGGTCGAGCACCTAGCTAGCTGTTCACCGGATCCCGTGATCTAGCACGATCTGATGACGATGTGCCCAAATCTATATATAGCCTCTGCCGTCGTCTGCTTGAGGAGCACGTGGTACTTTACATTACAGAGGTCAAGCAAAATTATACGAATGTCGCTCTGCTGCGAGTTCGTTAAAAAAAAAACCTTCCTATTTTGTTCATGCGATTGTGTTATTATGATTGTTCATTTTGTTTTCCAGGGTTGAATGTGAATAGAAATACAAGAAGAAGTTTTTGCAGCAAGTTACATTGCCAGTCAAGTATCTTGTACTGTAGCTGCACTTTCGTTGTGGGACCAGTTTATGTTCCCAGAGAACACTTTGCTTTGTATTTGTAGTATTGCAAGAATTAAAACTTTTTTGTGTATGTGTGTGACGTTGAATATCTCTCTCTCTCTCTCTCTCTCTCTCTCTCACACACACACACACACACACACACACACACACACACACACACACATGCATGCATGGGTGACATGCCCATTCATTATAACCAACAACTTCATTCACCAAAAGCTTAGCACATAACTCTGATGCATGTTAATATTAGCCTACTTTCTCATAAAAATGTCAGCTGAATATTAATATTACGTTTACAACAACATCTTAATCATTTAAAAGTGAAGGTGCTTGACTTAAAGTACAGTTTTGCACCAATTGATGAATGCTAAAACCGCACATTTAACCCCTGGTCATTGGGCTATTCACCTTTTCAAGACGATCCCAACTCCCTGGGGAACATGTAGTAACCAGGCTGTGGATGAACATAGCCTACCAAAATCAACTTTCGCAATTATTCCAGCTTAGCCCTCACAGGTGCCCGTTTTACACCTAGGTCCTGAGAAACGGAAAGGCCTCCAGAGACAGCCGGCCACACCAGTGGACTCGTCCGAGGAGAGGCCCGGGCGTGAGAAAGACTATAAGCTGGCGGGCCACACAAGCTGCCGGGTCACAATATCTGATTGGCTGCATTTTTAGGAGGTGTTTTCGAATCTTCGTTTTCTTTTGTCATTGTGTGTGTGTGTACGTGTGTGTGTGTGTATGTGTGTGTGTGTACGTGTGTGTGTGTGTGTGCGTGTGTGTGTGTGTACGTGTGTGTGTGTGTGTGTGTGTGTGTACGTGTGTGTGTGTACGTGTGTGTGTGTGTGTACGTGTGTGTGTGTGTGTGTGTGTATCACGGTTAATTCCCTGTAGATTAACCGACCCAGCTTGGCCGTCTTTCCCACACACCCCTCTTTTTGGACGAGTCCATTATGTATGGCCCGTCTCTGGAAGCTTTGCCTGAGAAACAATGTAAATGAAGCATCTTGCTCAAGAATGCAACTCTATGATCCAGGCAGTTTCGAACACTGCACCTATAGATAGAAAGCAACTGCATGCAGGTCAAACGCGGTAACCACAGCCACGGAGACTCACATCCGTGAGTGCTGCATATTGTGTTGGCACAGACTCTATACCTATACCCCACCCCTACTCTACACACCTCTTGCTAGTTGTTTTCTGCAGCAATCTTTGGTGTAATCTGTCTATTCATCCCCCAGCTGGCCAGTGGGCAGTTCAAATCCTGTGCAGACTTTTTAGGCTTCCATTGCTCCCATAAACTCTTTGTATTCCGCAATCAAAGAGTGCTACAGTAATGATGTAGGAAATGCAGTGCTACAGAAGTGGGAAATCTTTGTATGAAGCAACAAGCTATTGGTGACTGCAACAGTAGTGATGTTGGCGAGTCCATCCACGTAATATTTTTCTTCTCCTTTTCTCTCCTCCAAGTTCCTCATGTAGGTTACACATGGAATCCATCACCGTAGATCCAAAAGGGGATGATTGTTTTTCTGATTACAGGTGGACTTTAACCGAAGTCATCTGTCTCTGTGTGTGGGACAGCTTGCATGTACACACTTATAGGCAGGCACACACTTATAGGCAGGCACACACTTATAGGCAGGCACACACTTATAGGCAGGCACACACTTATAGGCAGGCACACTTATAGGCAGGCACACACTTATAGGCAGGCACACTCATGACCTCCTTCCTACAAAATGACTCATGTGGCACATAAGCTTCACTGGAGATACCGCAGTCATGGATGGGAGTCAATTCTATTCATTTTGAGACTTTTAAGTAATTTGAGTGTCTGCCCATAACACTATCACATACTTGGTCATATTTATAAAATCATCACTTAGCTGAAACACCAGTTAGAAAAGAAACAAAAATTCAAAAGAAGTACAAGAAAAGCAGCTACAATAATCATCTTCATCCCTGCCATTAGCTGGGACTGGATAAGTTTAGTATAACTTGAAGAGAAACTCTCAACTCTTCGACTCTGGTGAATCTGTTTGCACGGCTTCATTGTGGAGAAAGAGAAAAGGCCTTAAAATGGCAAATGAAGGGCATACAAACAATAACCAACTTGCAGCTCTTTTTCATTCTTCAACTCCATTTTTCTCAAAATGCCATTGTGTGACATCACCAATGCTCATTTATGCATGCCTTCCTCATATTCATTCAATTTAGTCACATTTGCACCATTACAAAGTTTTGTCAATCATTTGATGATGTAAACAACCCAAAAATATTCCTGATGTGTTGAATGTCTCATTATGTAGGGATAGAGTCATTGTAAACACACTAACACACACATGCACACACTCATATGCATGCACACACACACACACACACTCTTCTTGGATGTTCATCGCGGGTGAGGATGACCTCAGTGACTCCAAAGGCATGCAACAGCAGCAGTAGAGTCCAGCCTCCTTTCTTTACGGGCAGTGCGCTTGCTGTCCAACCTCTGCAGGCAATGCTCCTCAAAAGCCGCTTCACCCTGGGCAGCTGCCAAGGGCCAGGTGCTACGGTCCAAAAAGGGACTCCCAGCCTGAGACACACACACACACACACACACACAAATCCACAACCACATACACACACACACACACAAATCCACAACCACATACACACACACACACCTTGAGCAAATACACTTTAAGTAATGACATGAATCAACGCATAAACTTCTTCTATCAAAACGAATGTACGCCAAATTCACTTCTTTTTTTCTGGTTCAATCTTTATACGCCAAAAACTACAATCTCACACCTGTACAGCATCAACACATGAATGAACCAACTATGAAAAGACATTTGGAGTCCACAGTTTGCCATCACGTTCAACAATTCTTGTAATGGCTGCATGAGCAAGTGTATGACACAGGTGAATATTCATGATGAAAATAACATAAAGTATTCATCAAAACAAGACCACAGACATGTTTTCTTTAATACAGAGTACATAGATACTACAGCTGGACTCTGTCCAACACTGGACAAATAATATATCTGTAACACAGTCGAGCCATCTCCAAACTTTGTTTGAAATGCCCTTCTAATGAACAAGTACACGGTTGTGAAGCATCTTTCAGAGCAAGATTAAAAGAGCAGACAAGGATATACCAATTTTTTCAGATTTCCTTTGTGACATAAAAAATTATATTTCATTCTTTAAAACTTAAATGTTATTCAGAAGGGATAAAACACCTAAGCTGTGGTTTTTCCTTTTTCGAAAAGATAAGGATCTCCTAGCATAAGGCATCATCTCTTCTGGGACAACCAGGTGTGAAAAGTGTAGAAGCAAATTTGATTAAAGTGATGTTTCAAGGCTTGAAGTACCAATCAAACTAAACTTCTGTGTGTTATGATCTATTACTTAGCACAAAACCATTATATGAGAAAAACAGTCTAATTAAAAGGCCATTCCATCTTGTGTTTTGTAATTGCTTAAAAATGAAAGCTTATCCTTTCCCTTCCATTAAACAAGTTTTTGACACATTATAAAATACAATGAAAATGCTTTTAAAACTCTTTACTCTTAAACTTTATTCAATGACTGAATCACAAATCCAACCCGTTTCATAGAAAGAAGCTTTTAAATCCAGCATTGAATGCTCAAGTCATCTCAAAAAGTGAACAAACCTATTGAACATAAAAGTGCTTTGCTCTACATGTATAAATGCTCTGCAAATCAGTGAAAAGTGAGATGTTAGCATTTCATTCCCAACACAAGACCAGGGAGGGGAAAAATTACTTATTGCTAAGTGCGGAAAACCATATGACCAAACAGATTCTTATATGTAGTGTGTCACATTAGTGATGGCATGCTAACATGAAATCTTGACAAAATGAAAGATATTTATGTATGTTCTTTCATTTCATTACCCAGCCATTAACCCAATGTTAAATAAATGTTGATCAATTTCAAATGAACTACATTTGCAGTACATTTTCTAACAACAACAAATCATTCACTGATTTTAATCTTTCCACAACACTTGTGTGACCAGAGCATACTTAATTTTGCTGTACCAACAAACAATTAGTACTACTACTACTACTAAAATCACCACCACTGCCACCATTGTCGCTTCTGCTCTTAAAAACTTTGACAAAGAATCTAAAATAATAAAAATGTTAAAGGATGCCTTTGAAGGTGGGAGTTCCCTTCAATGTATTCCTGAAGTTAATACAGCAAAGATAATACAATAAGGGAGCTTGCATGGGTGGGCAGAATCAGACAAGAATTTTATCTTCTTTTTTTGCTGAGAGCCAACTACTGCCAACACCAGAACTACAACTACTTGTACAAAGTGACAGTGCGAGAAATCAAGATAAAGCACTACAGATAACACAGCTGTGAGGCACACAGATTTCCTACTGAGAAGCAAAATGAACACATTGCTCTCCATAGCTGTCTTCATAGCTGCAGAGCTAGAGGGGGAATGAACAGCAGTCATCTATCCCATTTTCATCATTATCAGGGATGCAGCATGTGATTCAAAGAACAACCCCTGAAGTTGCGATCTCTACTGAAAAATCCTACATCTTTGAATCTAGTGCAAGAAATCCAAGTAATAATAATAATATAATAATGTGTGGATTTATAAAATGCCTCACCAATGAGTTAAGACATGCGCAAGGCGCACACATACACAACCATTGCAATATACAATAACAATCACCTCAAGCACAACTTAATAAACTGAGTAACATGAGAGTCAGACATTCACTTCAGACATTCGACAAACTGATGTACAGCGTCACCGTTAAACCATGAAACTGGGGAGAGGGGGAGGAGGGACAGGAAGGGGGGGGGGGGGGGGGTAGGGGGCTTTGGCAAGCTAGTACAAAGAAAAGAGTGAGGGGAGAAAGACGAAGAAACTTAGACAGGATCAGGGAAAGATTTCAAGAAGAGGTGAGTTTTGAGAGCAGAGCGAAAGGTCGAGGGAGATGTAGAGTGTCGAACAGAGGCGGGGAGGTCATTCCAGATAGAGGGAGCCTGATAAAAGAAAGAGCGTTCACCAAATTTTGTTTTAACTGGAGGGTCCTCTGGGAACCTGGGGATTCTTGTGTCTGCGGAAGAGCGTAGCTGTCTAGCGGGTGTATAGGTGCGCATGGGTTTAGAGAGATATTGAGGAAGGGATTCAGCAAAGTAATAGTAGCAAAGACAGGCAATCTTGGCACTAATGGGCAACCAGTGGAGAAAGCGGAAGAGAGGAGTGAGATGATCTGACTTTTTTGACTTACAGATGAGTCGAGCTGCAAGTCAATGAGAATGCCGAAGAAAGTCATGAAGAGATGTCATAACAGTTTTTAAAGCCAAATTTTAGGGATTAAAAATTTACAGCATAAGAAAATTGCACACTTTACAAATAATATGAATTACTTAGATGAAGTCAGGTATGTTTGACAAGGCTCCACTTGCAAAGAGTGAAACCAAGTGTATCATTGTGATACAGAGAAAACTCTTCACACAGAACATTCCAGTTTAAAACATTTCCTAAATTTCATCTGCTGCAGCTTCTGCAGTAACTATAGAAAAAGCAAGACACAAAAGCGTTTCGAATGTTAAATAAATCTGTATCCCTGTATCCATCACAGCTGGGTTAACATGAGGACCAATTGCATGCACCTATCTCTCTCTTACACTTACACTCACTCTTGTGCACATGTACAAACACACAAGCTAAAATGACACAGGATATCTCTTCAGTCTGCATCAACCATATTCAAGATGGCGGATGCAAGTACCAGTGCACATCCAAAAAACATCTGACTAGGCATATACTTAGAAAAATATACATGGTGCATAAACCAGTATAAGCACATGTGAGGGTCACATTACACTTTTCCAGATTTGGGAGCAATGAGAGACAGATACTGTGCATCCTAATTAGAATTGGCAGGTCTTGGTAGCGACACTGCAAGCGGCAAATAATCGAGAGTGTATCACCTGTCCATCACCCATGGTTATCCGCAAACTGCATTGAGGGCCACAATGTTGTAAATATTTGCATCTTTATGCCATGATTTCTAGTGCAAAGCAAGCTAATAAGAATCCTCCCAAAAGCTTAAACTACACTCTCTCTCTCTCTCTCTAGAGAGATGTTGAATGAGTGGTTTGTACCCGTCTGATTGGGAGATCCTTCCTGAAATATCAGGAGCAGAAGGGCAGCCAAGCAACAATAGTCCCAGACCCCTCCCTCCTTTCCCTTTCATTCCTGCCCATCCTGATGATCCCCCCACCCACCAGCACTCTGTGTCGATATGTTCCTTATTCTTGAATACAAAATTTAAAAAGGAAAAAAGTACAACCTCCGAAAAACAAACAAAAACAGAAGTCCTAGAGGAGACTATCATGCATGATGAACTCCCCAAGTGAAGTTATCTGCAGTGACATGCAGTGAAACTGTATAAGGGCTGGCATTTGTTCACCAAAGAGTGTTGATGATGCCCCACACAACTCCAAAAGGGAGGGCTTCAACACCTCACACCCACAGATCCACTATCCACAGCTTGGGTAGAAATTTTAATGCAATGGTGCAGAGAAAATGAGCATTTGATTTACCAAAACAGTCTTTATTTTTTTTAAAGCCAGTGGTCAGTCCAGTGTTTCCTGATGAAAATCCCCAGTGCCCAGCTCAAGCAACTAAGAAGTGCTGGTCAAAAAAGATGCCCCCTTCCTCTCTGCAAGGGAACACACTATGTACAACGAATGCACTAATAATAATAATAATAATAATAATAATAATGTGTGGATTTATATAGCGCCTTACCATGAGTTAAAGACATGCTCAAGGCGCATATATACACAACCATTACAATATACAATAAGTCAATCACATCAAAGGTAACTTAATAAACTTAATAACATAGGAGTCAGACATTCACTTCAGACATTCGACAAACTGATGTACAGCGTCACCGCTTAACCATGAAACTGGGGAGAGGGGGAGGAGAGACAGGAGGGTGGTAGGGGGCTTAGGCAAGCTAGTACAAAGAGAACAGTGAGGGGAGGAAGATGAAGAAACTTAGACAGGATTTGGGAACGATTTCAAGAAGAGGTGAGTTTTGGTCGAGGGAGATGTAGAGTGACGAACAGAGGCGGGGAGGTCATTCCAGATAGTGGGAGCCTGATAAAAGAAAGAGCGTTCACCAAATTTTGTTTTAACTGGAGGGTCCTCCGGGAACCTGAGGATTCTTGTGTCTGCGGAAGAGCGTAGCTGTCTAGCGGGTGTGTAGGTGCGCATGGGTTTAGAGAGATATTGAGGAAGGGATTCAGCGAAGTAATGGTAGCAAAGACAGGCAATCTTGTATTGGACTCTAGCACTAATGGGCAACCAGTGGAGAGAGCGGAAGAGAGGAGTGAGATGATCTGACTTTTTGACTTACAGATGAGTCGAGCTGCAGCATCTTGCACTCTTTGAAGTTTATCGGTGAGATATGCGGGACAGCCGGCAAGAAGACCGTTGCAATAATCCAGGCGACTGAGAATAAGAGCACAGACTAGGATAGTAGTAGCTTGAGTAGTGAGAAGGTGTCTGATTGCGCTTATCTGTCTGAGTTGTATGTATGCAGATTTGCAAGTGTTTTGGACAAAGTCGGAAAGAGAGAGATGAGAGTCGAGGGTAACACCAAAGTGTTTGAGTTTTTGCCACTAGAGTGGCAAAGAACTGTCACTACACAACCGCTAATTGAAGAGTTCACTCCCAGGAGATGGTGGTCAAAGTGTTAAATTAACTCTTAAGATCCTGTTCCGCCCATTACTGCCCATCATGTTCAATCTTGTACCGCCCGCCCATAGCCGCCCACCTCACGTGGCTGTTACTTGACTGGTTTTTTCCTACAAATTGCATAAACCTTACAGGACTGGGGAATGAAACACGTGAATGACTTAAAGGACTGGGGAATGAAACACGTGAATGACTTACAGGACTGGGGAATGAAACACGTGAATGACTTACAGGACTGGGGAATGAAACACGTGAATGACTTACAGTTAAGCAGGGACTGAAAAGCTCCATTTAGGTTCCATGTTGCTGCTCACCACTGTCCCAACCAAATCAATAGACAGTAGCATGGGCACCAGCCTGGTTCCACCTGGGCAGTGCTTTCTATAAGGAGTACACAGCACTCCCAGAAAAGCGTGACAGCTGACTATCTCTTCTGGCCCCTTCTCACGGACCCTCAGGAAGAGGGTCACACTTAGGTCAACACTCCAGGTGCCGGTCAGCTGTCTGAAATGGCCAGTCACAATGTGTGATGGTCTCTGTGAACTGTTCAGTAGCAGTTGAGTACCACTCCAAGAGAGTTGGTACCAATGCCTAAATGACCCATTCCAGGTAATGACTCATGAGTGGTGGAGGGTGATTAAGAGAAGGAGCAAGTGAAAGAGTAGTTTAATGTCAATTTCTGAAATCAAGAAAATTTATTACTGACCCTCACATCTCATGTGGACATGATTGACAGATACAAGGAGAGAATAGGACTGCACACATAAGTATTCTCGGGGGCAAGTACAAAGAAGAGCCATTCAAACATACTGATTTCTCTGAGATCAAGTTAGTGACATTGAATAAAAATCTCTGTGCAAGGTATTCAGTGCGGTTTTAAGAAAAAGAAGAAATAGCAATCAGTGTGAAAATTTTCACAAGACAACCAGAATTTTTGTCCATGCGTTGCCTGCATGGCCAAATTCATGGCAAATTTTCTTGTTTTGGTTTGACCATGCATACATAAACAAATCCTTCATGCAGTAGAAAACATGGCTACCACTACAAAAGAATAAACAATAAGGTACTCCTCAGATATGAGTTGTAAACAGTTCCAAGGGACCATTTCTACTACATAAAACTTTGGGACAAAACTGTTTGGGAAGAAACAAACATTTCAACTGATGACCTCTGCTACAAAAGTTTCATAAAATAAGTGACAATTTGTTTTTAAAATGTTATCATTAAAAAGTAACATCTTAGATGAATTTCACTCAGGTCTAGCAAAAGTACATAAGTAAAAACCTCTCACACGTGAACTAATGATAGGGAGAACACTTGAGATGTGTGTCAACTTCTGAGAGAAGTATTGAATATGATGATTCAAATACAAAAATAATCCCCAGATATCTGTGTAACACTGAGTAATAAATGTTTGAACGGGTGAGGCAAACTCTCCCTATGAAAACATAATGATTGAATTTCCGGCCTTATCATGGAGTGTGACTACATACGATATGAAAATGTTATCACATTCCATAGTTGCCATATTCCTGCATGGGTGATATCCAAACAATATTTTTTTTCTTGCCTTTTAATATTTGTTTATACTGATACACATCCAACAAACATTTTCCACTAATTGCAGAAACCAGACAAGAATATATAATCACTTCACAAGGCAAAATTCCATGTATAAAAATCTTGTTAAAAACAAAATTGAAAAAAACACACACAGAAGTGACAAAGGCAGAGCTTGCTCAGCAGTACCCTAGTGTCCACCCACACAGCTTCCGCACAGAAAACTGGAGAGAGAACCAGTCGCATTTTCCTCCACTACCAGAGCAGGTTAGAGCAGCCTCCCTGCAGAAATCCATCAGCGATGAGGCAGGCATCAGAGCAAGTTTTCTAGAGAAAGCAAAGGTAAAGAACTGCTCAGCCCATCCATCCAGAGGTTCCCGCCCTCAGTTGGTCTCCATGTGTCTGGTCTGCCATGTGCAGCAGGCAGTGTCCAAGCTCAGATCAGCTCCAAGCCAACAGTCCCTAATGTACTGACTCCCCAGCACACCAGTGACACCCCAGCATACCAGTGACACCCCAGCACACCAGTGACACCCCAGCTTATAGGATATGTAACATATCTTTGACTCATGAAAGCTGCTGGTCTCTCATTTGACATTGTCATGAATGGTAAGTCTGCAGTCAGGCAAGAAAGATTAAATTTGTATGCATCAGATAATTTACTACCCATGAGACCTGAAATGTTTTCTTCTGGTAAAGGAAGTAAATGAAGCATCCAGTTCACAAAGGCTTGAAGAAAATGAATCTGTAGAGTTCAGACACTCCAAATATAGAAGTGGTAAGATGCTACACATAAATCATAAAGTGAGTCAGAGTAGATATAGAGAACACTATCGACGACAAATAAGAAGCCCCAAGCCCCACACCCCCTTCAGATTCAAGGAAAAAGAACATTCTTAAAGCTTAATGAAAGAATATCTTTCAATATGGGTTTATGGCACAAAGATAAAGTTGAGCTCAAGCTAAGGTGACTTTCAGTACATCTTGAGCTTCTCAAACCAGAAGACAGTGACCTACTGCACTATCCATAGTTTAAAAGGTAAGGGGGAGGGGAGTAAAAATACTAGTTAACAGTGCTGCCTCAAGATGTAAATGAGTCTTCATTGTGGCATTTGATCAGCATGCTATGATTTCTGTTTTTTTTTTTAACCCTAAAAAACACAATACCAAATATAAAAATCTCCGGTCATGTGTCTGTCGGAATTAGAATGCCAAACCGCCGATTCCATCCAAATCTCACATGACTTCTCCTTGGACATGATTCCATGAGATTCTGCAGGGGGCCAACCCTCGGACAATTGAGGGTTCGGCATTTTGAGGTCACATGGCTGTCGACTTGAACTCCAAGAGTCCTTCCCAACTCACTGAAAACAACACATCCTCCCGGCACGGATAGCCTTTGCTAGGTTTGCATGTAAGTGTCAGGTAGACTGTGATTGGCTGTGTCCGACCAGCCTGCAGCCAGAGCAGCCATGCCAGCTCCAGCCTTGAAGTCCAGAGCATTGGCTACCTGGCCCCCACACTCAAAGCATGAGGGGGCTGGAGATGGAGGAGGGAAGTTTCTTGCCTTTCGACAACACTTTCACCTGCTTGGCAAGCTCTCGGTTCTTGGCCTGCAAAAAATCTTGGGTAAGTATCCTTGATACACACATGCACACGCACACACACACACACACACACACACACACATGCACGTATGCTTGTATACACACACACACACACACACACACAAACACTCGTATTTGTAATTGTATGAATAGTTTTATTTAAGACTGGTAATGTACAGAAAATTAAACTCCATTTGATAAAATAAAATTCTGTCAGCAGACAGACGACTTCTCACAATACCACAATCAAGTGACAGGTTACTGTGACTGATTCTTCAGTGAAGTAAGACCAAGACTATGGAATCTGCTTTCTTTGTCTCTTGAGTCAGCTCCATTTTTGGCCTCTTTCAAAGCCGGCATCAAAACTCACCTGTTCTGTCTCTGTGATGTCGCACCATGAGCATGTTCATGAAATGTGATAAATGATGCCCAAAAAGTTATAATACATAAAAAATGATAATACATAAAATACCAGCAATCAATCTGCCTTAATTCGAACAACAATGGTTACTGACCCGCTGATGCCCTGATAAATTAATCACTTTCTCCATTGCTGATTGGGGGTTACTGATTTTGAACTGAAGAACCTTGTCTCAGAGAAGGATGATGATTCAATTTTAGTCAGCTCGAAGTCCGCATTTCAGCAGCACTGAAATTGGTGTATGCAGAGCCAACAAACTGTAGGGGAGGTAACCCAGACCCACCTGGAATTCTGCAGTGGAATCTTCATGCTGCTTCTGCAGCTGCTGAATGCGAGTCCGAGAATCCTTGTCCTGCTCATACATTTGGGCCTTCAGCTCCGTAATCTGCACAAACAGTCAAACAAACATGCATGCAGATGTCAAATTCCACAGTTCAAAAACATGTCAGAGCACATGCAGGCTTGTGTCGGTGTGTTTGTGTGTGTGTGTGTGTGTGTGTGTGGGTGTGTGTGTGTGTGTGTGTGTGTGTGTGTGCATGTGTGTGCATGAGTGTGTGCATGCACATGTACATACGAGCACACACATGTAAGTGCTATGCGTTTCATTTCACCCCCTGGTCATAGGGCCAGGGTTTCAGGGCAGCTGACACCAATGTCTCACCTTCTTGTCTTTCTCCATTAGCTGCTGGTCCTTGGCCAACAGCTGTTTCTTCTGACTCTCCACCTGCTCCCGCAGCTGTGTGATGACGATGACGTGGTCCGACATCACCGAGTCCAGACCAGTGCCCTCCAGGGCAGGCATGTGGCTGCAGTGCCATCAAGTTGTCGTGAGAACCATGCAGTCAGCAGCATTAGCAGCGAGATGACGGAACGATTATAGACAAACATGCAAACACAGACAGACAGACAGACAGACAGACAGACAGACAGACAGACAGACAGACAGACAGACAGACAGACAGACAGACAGACAGACAGACTGACAGACAAAGGAAAAAAGTATATGAATGGATAAACAAATGATAAACAGAAAGATAAATGATAAAATTGATGAATGAACAAATGCATGAATAAATGAATGAAGGTAAATGAAAATAAATAAACAAAAAATAAATAAACACTTAGTCATAATTAGATAAATAAATATATAAATAAATGAATAAATATATAAATGAATAAATAAATGAATAAATAAATGAATAAATAAATAAATAAATAAATAAATAAATAAATAAATAAATAAATAAATGAATGAATAAATAAATAAAGGAATAAATAAATAAATAAATAAAGGAATAAATAACTAACTAAAGGAAAAATAAATAAATAAATAAATAAATAAACAAACAGACAAATAAATAAATGAAATTTAAAAAACAAATGATTAAATAAATGATGAAACAAAGAAACAAAGAAACAAAGAAATTATTAAATAAATTATTTAATAAATTGATAAATAAAAAATTATGACTCAAGAAAAATTTATATTATAAAATGAATGAATGAATGAATGAATGAATGAATGAATGAATGAATGAATGAATGAATGAATGAATGAATGAATGAATGAATGAATGAACTGGTAAAAGAAGGTGACACTGACCACAGAAGAGGTGCTAACTCTAGATACCTCTTTGGGGTGGAGACCCCATTGGGGGTGGAGGTGACTTCCATCTTGGCCTTCTTCTGAGCAGGGCTGTCCTTGTCCTCGTCCTCGGTCGACCTGTCACACAAATATGTGTGTAGTCTGTGTCATGTGACCCACGTGTCACACAAATGTGTGTAGCCTGTGTAATCCATATGTCACACTACATTTGTGAAGCATTTGCACTATTGGAGACAATTTTCAAGTTATCTCCTGGCTTAGTAGTCGGGGTGGTTATTTCCATAGCTTTTACACTAAACGAAAAAAAATAGGTATATATGTGTGCTATACACACGTCGTTCATCTCTTTGATATGAATTAAAACCTGAATAATTCTTTGGTTGAAAAATCTGATTCTGTCATTTTTAACACTTTTGCTTGGTTTTATCATGCAACATCGCATGCTGGCAGACTTTAGCCGAGCCAACCTGCAGGTCCAAATCAAACCACTTCTCCACATCTCTGTGGCAGCACTTACTTCCTATGGTGGTGCTTGGACTTGTTGTGGTGGTGGTGCTTGTGCCGATTCTTGTCCTGGTGGTGGTTGTGGTCGGACGACGAGTGGTGGGATGACTGTTGGTGGGAATGGTGGTGCTTCTCTTTCCCCGACTTCTCCGCACTGCTGTCGTTGGAGCTGTTCAACCAGGGAACAGACTTGTCCTTGCTCCCACCATTGCTGTTCTGACCAGCGCCTTCCGTAGGTGGGTTGGATCGGCTCTCAGATCCTCCGCGGCTGTTGTCTGCGCTGAGCCACTCTATCCGAGCATCCAGACTGGACCGCTTCATTGAGGAACCCCCTGATCCATGTGTCTGGCTAGAGTTTTTCTGCAGGGCTTTGGCCACGGCCCGCTTGTAGGCCAGTGTACAGAGCCAGCAAAGCACCTTGCCTCCCACCTGCAAAGACAAGAGTCTTGGTGTGACGGCAAACACAGCACAAGTGCGAAGACACTTGCAATCCCAATTCACTGTCAACTCCAGGTGGGTAGCAATCTTTCCCCTTCAACCAGCCATGTCCAACATCTGCTGCCTTTGATTTTCTACTCAGCCACAAAGAACAACAGCAACCCACTCATATGAATCATTACATGAAATATTTCACAAAAATAAGCTGGGATAATATCTTTTCAATGCATCTGATGCCTGTCGTATAACCCAAGGGGAAATATGGTTCATGGGTTTATAACCTCTCACTCCAAACAATGCATACCACTTCTAACTGCCTGTATGACATACTAATTTTTCTGCATCATTTCACACAGCCTAGGGCAGACTCCTACGAACATCCGGAGACTAGTGGACAAAACATGTGGGAGGGATATTCAAGATTCACTCTTCCTTCCAATATTCCCTCTCGTTCCAATATTCCCTCTCATTCCAATATTCCCTCGCATTCCAATATTCACTCTCATTCCAATATTCACTCTCATTCCAGTACACAGCCAATCACCAAGGCAGGCAGGGTGAGGCCTCGTGGATCATCAAACCTTTTTCTTGCTCTCTTCCATCCTGTCGAATGCACATTTCTGCTTGCACTGTTCACAGGTCTGCGGCTGTCCCCACTTCTTCTCGGAGTTGGTGCAGCGCTGACACTTCTTCCCAATGAAGGCTGCTGGGATGCTGCAGTACTCGCACGCAGATGGCTGATGAGAGAAAAATAAAACAAACATGACTACCACAATCTCAAGGCAAAAATGACTTTGGACTTTGAGCATTTGCTGGTTGCAGGATATCAGATTTTTTATGGCATGACATTTCATGGAGAGATGAAGCATTATGGAGCAACCACCTTCTTGGGCTGTGTAGGATGGCTACTGTTGTTGGTCAGGAATCAAAGAAGTCTCACTCCTTTTACCTTGACAGTCACCTTTCATGTTGTTCATAGGGAGACACACACACCTTTTCTTCAAATACAACAGCCAATAGGTTTTCCTAAGATGTGGAGCTCTGTGATATGACATGAAATGTACAAAGTGTATGAAGCAACATGTTTAGCCTTTGACACTTGAAACTTAACAACAGATCTAGCCTGAAGTAGACACTACTCCTGCACCTGAAAAAATATGGATGAAGATGAGAGCACGATGAATAAAAAACATTTTCGTTTTTCAATTTTATTCCAAAATCTCTCATAGAATCATGAATTCCTTTTCTCATCGCAGAAGCATTGGTTAAAAAAATGCATAATACAAAGATCTGCCCACCCCCCTCACAAAAAGGGGTTGGTAGGTCTGCTTGAACTTTTTTTCTTTCTTTTAAAGAAGAGCCTGAGACTGAGAGGTCAGATTAAACATAAACCAAACTTTCTTTCACTGAAAATGTTATTTTCAAACTTATGTAGTGGATTCCTTGAGTGCTCATAGGGTAGGAAATATGGGAAAGCATGCAGTTTGTTATTTACCTTTTTTTCTTTTTCTTTAGATTGGAAAACAAGAAGGGCAAAGCCCATACGACTCACATGCTTGACCTTGACCTTTATATGACCTTGACCTTCAGGTGACCTTCAAGGTCAAGGTCAAACAACTAAACCTACCAATGACACCATACACAAAGAAATGCTTTACACATTTTCCCTACCAAAATACAAGTGACCTTGACCCAAGGTCAAGGTCATCCAAGGTCATGCAACACAAAGCTGTTAATTCAAGACATAGGAAGCACAATGGTGCTTATTGGCACTTTCTACCCATTCAGCGTGGCTGAGACTAGTGAATATAGTCTCAGCAACAGGTTGGTCACGTGATAGCCTAAATTCTTCCATAACATGCATACCACCGTTCTGAACAGCCACGCTGAATGCCATATCACATCGTGAGTGTATCAGACCTGTTTACTCTCCCGATTTTAGCGGGAGACTCCCGATTTCAGACCCTATCTCCCGACCTCCCGCTAGCTTCGTAAATCTCCCGATTTTTTTACCACCGATCTCCCGAAAAAGAAAAATTTTGAAAGGTTTATTTCGTTTCCGAAGCATTTACATGACGATCCGAACTTTCTACCGCGCCACTGAAGGTCATTCCGCAGATCTGCAGTACAATTGTTTTGATTAGTTGAGTCAGGACCTTCGTCCAATCGAGAGCCAGTTTACAACGTGGAATAGCCGCCATTTTGCTTGACCGATCTCAATGAAGATGGCGTCCATTGAAAACTCAAAGAGAAAGACTCGCGAAACCGATTCTGAATCCGACAGTGAGCGTGACACAGAGGATGAGAAAAGAAAGTCCACTCTTGTCAGAAGCAGAAAGAGCAAAGTACAGCGCAAAGTGGAAGGCTGAGTGGAAATCGGAATTCCCGGCATTTCGCCCATCGTCGAAATCGAAATCACACGCGTTTTGCACGTTCTGCAAAAAAGACATCAACGTGAGCCACGGAGGCAAGAATGACATTTCTAAGCACTTGAAATCGGAGGTCCACAAGTCTAATGAAGATGCAGCTGCACGTACAGGATCCATAGGAAAACAAGAAGGGCAAAGCCCATACGACTCACATGCTTGACCTTGACCTTTATATGACCTTGACCTTCAGGTGACCTTCAAGGTCAAGGTCAAACAACTAAACCTACCAATGACATCATACACAAAGAAATGCTTTACACATTTTTCCTACCAAAATACATGTGACCTTGACCCAAGGTCAAGGTCATCCAAGGTCATGCAACACAAAGCTGTTAATTCAAGACATAGGAAGCACAATGGTGCTTATTGGCACTTTCTACCATGAGATATAGTCACTTTTAGTGGTTCACTACCCCATTTTGGTCACATTTCATAAGGGTCAAAGTGACCGTGACCTTGATGATATGTGACCAAATGTGTCTCATGATGAAAGTATAACATGTGCCCCACATAATTATTAAGTTTGAAACAGTTATCTTCCATAGTTCAGGGTCAAGGTCACTTCAAAATATGTATACAATCCAACTTTGAAGAGCTCCTGTGACCTTGACCTTGAAGCAAGGTCAACCAAACTGGTATCAAAAGATAGGGCTTGCTTTGACCTATATACCACTTGTAGCTAAGGTCGCCATTCTCAATAACGTGGGAGAAAATTGGGAAAATGTGAAAAATGACTGTTTTTGAGACCACATTTATGGCTCCTGTGACCTTGACCTTGAAGCAAGGTCAAGTCACTATGTATGTTTTTTGAGGCCTTGTCATCATACACCATCATGCCACATTTGGTGTTGATAGACTTAATAGTCTCCGAGAAAAATCCAACGTTTAAGTTTTTTACGGACGCCCGGACGGACGGACGGACGCCCGGACAACACGGCTCAGTACAGACTCACTTTTGCTTCGCATGTGAGTCAAAAATGTGTGACTGCACCGAAGGCTTCAGTGGACGACCTTGACTCGCTTGAGAATGCAACGACTAGGGCAGAGGCAACAATGTTACAATGTGCCAGCAGAGATGGGACTTATCAGCGTTTCAGCTGATTTCTGAGTTTTTTATTCCACTTTCAGCTGATTTTTATTAAATTTTTATGCAGTTTGTGACCTGGGATGGTACACATATCTAACCATTATCGTGGTAAGCGCGACTAATTCAATTGCGCCGTTCATGGGCGAGTCGAAACTCCTCGCGTAGATCGACTCTGACGCTGAGTAAATTGACTTTTGCAACTGGATTACTGTGTTGTACTTTAAATTTCATTGCGAGTGGATTACTGCATGTACTCTCAAGTTTCATGCAATTATATTACTGGGTGTACTTCCAAGTTTCATGCAAACTGGATCACTGGTTAAAGTGGTTTGGATGAGACTGCTTCCCGCAATTGGACACACTGGTATGTGTGAATGTGCCTCCTACCTTCACCAGTGATTTTTTTTTTTTTTTTTACTCACATGCGAAGCAAAAGACTATTAAGTCTATCAATACCAAATGTGGCATGATGGTGTATGATGACAAGGCCTAAAAAAACATACATAGTGACTTGACATTGCTTCAAGGTCAAGGTCGCAGGGGCCATAAATGTTGTCTAAAAAACAGCCATTTTTCACATTTTCTCAATTTTCTCTGAAGTTTTTGAGATTGGATACCTGACCTATATATGGTATATAGGGCAAAGTAATTCCTATCTTTTGATACCAGTTTGGTTAACCTTGCTTCAAGGTCACAGGAGCTCTTCAAAGTTGGATTGTATACATATTTTGAAGTGACCTTGCCCCTGAACTATGGAAGATAACTGTTCCAAACTTCATAACATTGTAGTACACATGTTATACTTTCATCATGAGACACATTTGGCCACATTTCATCAAGGTCAAGGTCACTTTGACCCTTATGAAATGTGACCAAAATGGGGTAGTGAACCACTAAAAGTGACTATATCTCATGATAGAAAGTGCCAATAAGCACCATTGTGCTTCCTATGTCTTGAATTAACAGCTTTGTGTTGCATGACCTTGGGTCAAGGTCACATGTATTTTGGTAGGAAAAAAGTGTAAAGCATTTCTTAGTTTAGTGTATGATGTCATTGCTAGGTGTAGTTAATTGGTCTTTACCTTGAAGGTCACCTGAACGTCAAGGTCATGTAAAGGTCAAGGTCAAGCATGTGAGTTGTATGGGCTTTGCCCTTCTTGTTTTGCATGAAAGGGTATTCATGTATATAGCAATTTTCTGGATGTTTTTGTAGTATTGCTGGTTTGAGGTAAGTTTTTGAAAATGTTTGTGTAGTGTGTAATGCCTTCTTGTGTCTCATAATGACAAAAATCAGTAGAATTTTTCAGTTTTATTACAGACAAATTATCAAATCGTGAATGTAGGAGACAAACTTTACCGCAGACTGTTTTCATGTTGAATTATCCACATACTGATGCTATTCAGTTCTACATTTGCAATAATTTGAGGAATATTGGTTAAGATGAAAGAGTATAGGTAATCAGAATTACTTCATTTTGCCTCTCTAATACCTGGATCATCGAATTTACATGGTAATTTAAAGAGTGCATTTTTGGTCAAAGAGAATGATACATTAGTATGCACAGATGATTAAACCAAACATCCAGTAGGGTTTATAGGGTATTTACCCACTATTGCATAGTGATTTACCTGTATTATTTCTCAAGGAGTGAAAAACCCACAAATGTTTACCATATAAAATTTGACCGGAAAAAAATCAGGATTTGAATAAAGACTATAAACTGCACACCAAAATATTGTTCATTCAATTTCAAGCATTTTGTGTTATTACTTTATGTGTCTATCTGTAACAGTTCATCAGCAATCTCAAAGTTAATGAAAGGTGTGCATGTTTGCCTAATTTGCTCGTGTTTTAGCACCGCTGTAAGGGCTAAAAATAAAAATCTCCCTCTTTTGAATGAAATCTCCCTATTTTTGAGTCCCTATCTCCCTATTTTGCACAACTTAAGGTAAACAGGTCTGGTGTATTCCTCCGCTTGTTGTGATACACTCCATACTGGCAGCCATTTTTCCGTCAGTTCATTTTCTAAACATCGATTTCCCATGAATGTAAAACTTGTGTGCGGTAAAATTCGAATCACAAGAGTGTAATATTGTGAACTCTACTAATTATAAGGACTTTGAATACAACAGCAATATTTATACTTCATTGAGCGAGTTCGGAGGGTCAGAGTCGATCTCTGGTTGTGAATTCTTGTCAGCAAACCGTTAGATGACAACTAAAGACGCTTCAGCCTTTGTGTGAACAGTGATTACACGTACCTTGTCAGCAAACCGTCAGATGTTAATTCAACACTGTCTAGTCTCGCTGGATAAGCAGTGAATCAGAAAATGGCTTTAACTTCAGCTCCAAAGAAAAGAAAAAGAACAGAAATGACACCCAAAGACAAAGTGAACTTGCTTGATCGCTACCGAGAGCTAAATTCTAAAAGTTTGAGGGAGGGTGCTGACATTTTGGGTGTGTCGGCATCATTTCTGTGCCAGACACTGAAAAAAGAAGATGAACTTATGGCTGATATCGCAGAGGGCTCCAGTCAAGGCCAAAGGAAGCGTCGGCGCTGCGGGAAGGATAAAGAGACAGAAGATGGCTTAAAGCGGTGGTTCGACTCTATCCAAGCGCGCAACACACCTGTAAACGGCCCAATCCTGTGTCAGAAGGCGGAACAGATTGCTTCCCAGCTTGGTCGCTCCGAATTCAAAGCTACAAATGGGTGGTTTAACAGGTGGAAGAAACGCAACGGCTTGGTGAAGCGGGAAGTGCCGGTTAATAAAAACGCCGCTTATTAAAAACACTTTTGTTCGGTCCCAATGTGTTTTTAATAAGCAGCGACTACTGTATATACACAATCGCACGTGCTTAAGGCAGTTTACAACCTTATAGACACGTTCGCGCTAAAAGTAGTTCTCAAATGATTTCCTGAAAATCTCATAGATTAGTTTTATTAGAACACCAAATTTGTGTTTATCTATCGGGATAAATAATTGGAGTGAAATAGAATCGCCTCTTTTTACTCTCAATGGTCTTCTGATCATGTTGAATTTTGATTGGTAGAATCATTGGAATGTGGATTCGAAGTCACGTGACCAACCTGTGTCAGAGATAGTATTACATCTCTGTGTTCAGAATGCTTTCTACCATGAGATATAGTCACTTTTAGTGGTTCACTACCCCATTTTGGTCACATTTCATTAGGGTCAAAGTGACCTTGACCTTGATGATATGTGAACAAATGTGTCTCATGATGAAAGTATAACATGTGCCCCACATAATTATTAAGTTTGAAACAGTTATCTTCCATAGTTCAGGGTCAAGGTCACTTCAAAATATGTATACAATCCAACTTTGAAGAGCTCCTGTGACCTTGACCTTGAAGCAAGGTCAACCAAACTGGTATCAAAAGATAGGGCTTGCTTTGACCTATATACCACTTGTAGCTAAGGTCGCCATTCTCAATAACGTGGGAGAAAATTGGGAAAATGTGAAAAATGACTTTTTGAGACCACATTTATGGCTCCTGTGACCTTGACCTTGAAGCAAGGTCAAGTCACTATGTATGTTTTTTGAGGCCTTGTCATCATACACCATCATGCCACATTTGGTGTTGATAGACTTAATAGTCTCCGAGAAAAATCCAACGTTTAAGTTTTTTACGCCCGGACGGACGGACGGGCGGACGGACGGACGCCCGGACGACACGGCTCAGTACATAGACTCACTTTTGCTTCGCATGTGAGTCAAAAGGGTTTGAAGAAAAAGTTAGGGTCAGTCGAGTTAACATAACTTTTTGTGTGTGTGCCTCAACTCATTGTACAGGGTGACAGTCGTAGAGCTAAATAAAAGCAGGTAAACATGCTCACCTTCCCATACGTCTTCACATTCACCAAACATTTTTTGCAGATGGTGTTCGTGCTGCTCTTGCTGAAAAACAACAAAAGGACATTAATTAATCACTGTCTTGTTCTTGAGTGGATGGCAGCCATTCTGCATATCCTAAATTTCTCAAATGACCACCAGGGGGAAAATAATCCTTCCTCTCTCCATGTCTACCTTGGTCTCTGTTCCTGTATGTGTAGTTGTGTGTGTGAACCAGTGTGTGTGTGTGTGTGTGTGTGTGTGTGTGTGTGTGTGTGTGTGTGTGTACGTGTGTGTGTGTGTGTGAGCATGTTCACCAAAGCTTGCCTGCATGCATGTGTTCCTGGACTCATCTGTGTGTGGACAAGGATATGTGTATGTGCATGTGAATTATGTGCATGAGTGTGTGCTTGTGAGTGTATACATGTGTGTGTAATTGTCTCTCTATACTCTCCCTCCCCTCTTCCCCCCAACCCTGTCCCAATCACTTCAATAGGACACCGTGCCTACCTTTCTTGCTGAAACTCTGCGCGACAGTATGTGCATTTCACAGTTGGGTAGTTGTTTCTGCATCTCTGAAACACAGAAATGAGCACACAATGATTACTCACATATTTCCATGGTGAATGATTACCAGGGAAATGATTTCTTTCCAAATGGAATACATATTTGTAATGTTTAATATTTTGTGCAACATGAAGCAAAATAACCAACCATGCACTACAATGCAAACTCATCAAAACTTGCATGCATCACTCCTGACAACACTGTTGAAATTTTCAAGTGAACAAACTATCTACAGCTCCTGTGCTTTTGAAAGAATTACCTGACATCAGGCACTGTCCATCTACTTTTGACATGTAAAATTCAACTGCAGTTATTATCAATTCTGGGAAGAGATTTTCAAATTGTAGGTATTATAAATTATAAATCTAATTCAGAGTCGCCAATTTTGGTCAAATTCATTGAGTTCATGTTATCAGACAATTCTTGAGAAGGATGGGAACTTCCGAGTGATTTCCCCTGGAACACAGTATCTCCAGGCAGTGTGCGAAACGCACCCTAACGCATATATTCGAAACTTTGACCATACGAACATTCCCGGCAAGCAAAGGTGTCAAGCCAAACTCACGAGCCTAATGGACTTACTATATTCACGAGCCTAATGCAAAGTTTCAAAATAAAGGGGCGATAACCCGTACACGACTATTTCACAGAAAATTACTTTGCATTGTATTTACAAAATGCAATTAGAAGTTAATTCATTATTTCAATCAAACGAAAGAGTCATAAATGCACCGGTAAATACTTTGCAATGTTTTAGATGTTGCGTACTCATCGCACACCAGTCGAAACTTCAGTCCAAACAAAGGCATTCAAATTTCAAACCGAACTCTGAAGGAGAAGGCGATTTTCCGTCTAGAGTACATCAACCATATTTCCACTGTGTGAGGTACAAATATTTGGAGTTGAACTTCATTCAATGAATAAATATGATTCAAATTCAAAAACTACGACGTAGATTGTTATTTAATATTAGTGATACCTTGTTGCGATCACGGATCGGACAAAGTTTGCATTGACAATGCCATTGTGACTGTCTCAAAAAATATCTTCAAAGCAGACACTATTGATTCGTCAAAACAGTTTAAAACAAGCACGGAGGTATGGAAACTGTACATAAACTAAAGTAGAATGATCCAGTGATTCGCTAAGCCTAAACGTATACTGCCGATTTAAACATGCAGTTTACTTTTCCCCCAACCTCAGGCTCAGTCAATGTTTTATAGAATAGAATAGA
>JAWQFJ010033117.1:0-2500 GCA_034096865.1 Theodoxus fluviatilis
CTCCTCCTCTCCTCCTCTCCTCCTTTTGCTCCACCTTCTGCTCCTCCTTCTGCTTCTCCTGTTTCTCCTCCTCCTCCTTCTCCTGCTCCTCCTCCTGCTCCTCCTCCTTCTCCTCCTGCTCATCCCTCTCCTTCCCCTCCTCCTCCTGCTCATCCTCCTGCTTCTCCTGCTTCTCCTCCTCCTCCTCCTCCTCCTCCTCTCCTCTCCTCTCCTCCTCCTCCTCCCTCCCCTCGCCTCCTCCTCCTCCCTCCTCCCTTCCTCCTCCTCCATCCACCTCCTCCTCCCTCCTCCTCCCTCCTCTCCTCCTCCTCCTCCTCCTTCCTCCTCCGTTCCTCCTCCTCTCCTCCTCCTCCTCTCCTCCTCCTCCTCTTCTCCCCCTCCTTCCTCCTCCCTCCGTCTCCTTCTCCTCCTCCTCCTCCTCCTCCTTCTCCTTCCCTCCCCTCCTCCTCCTCTTCCTTCCTCCTCCTCCTCCTCCTGCTCCTACTCCTCCTCCTCCTCCCTCCTCTCTTCTCCTCCTCCTCCCTCCTCCCTCTTCTCCTCCTCCTCCTCCCCTCTCCCTTCTCCTCCTCTCCTGCCCCTCGCTCTCCTGTCCTCCTCCTCCTCCCTGCTCCTCCTTCCTCCTCCTCCTTCTCATTCCTTCCTCCCTCCTCCTCCTCTCTCCTCTTGCTCCTCCTCCTTTCCTCCTTCCTCCTCCTCCACCGTCCTACCTCCTCCTTCCTCCTCCTCCTCCTCCTTCTTCTCCTCCCTCTTCTTTCTCCTCTTCTCCTCTCTCCTCCTTCCTCTCCTCTCCTCTCCTCCCCTTCCTCCTCCTCTTCTCCTCTTCTTTATCCCTCCCTGCTCCTCTCCTCCTCCTCCTTCTCGTCTCCTCCTTCTCCCTTCCGTTCCTCCTCCTTCCTGCTCTACGCTTCCTCCTTCTCCCGCCTTCTCCTCCTCCTCCCCTCCTCCTCCTTCCTTCTCCTCCTTCTCCTCCCTTCTCCTCTCCCCTCCTTCCTCTCTTCCTCCTTCCTCCTCTTCTTCCTCCTCTCCCTCCTCCTCCTCTCCTCCTCCTCACTCTCTCCTCCCCTCCTTCTCCTCCTCCTCCTTCCTCTACTCTCCTCCTCGTTCCTCCTCCTCCTCCTCTCCTCCTCCTCCTCCTCCTTCCTCCTCCTCCTCCTCTCCTCCTCTCTCCTCCTCCTCTCCTCCTTTCCTCCTCTCTCCCCCCTCTCCTTCTCCTCCTCCTCCTCCTACCTCTCCTCTCCTCCTCCTACTCCTTCCTCCTCCCCTCCTCCTCCTCCTCCTCCTCCTCCTACTCCTCCCTCCTCCTCCTCCTCCTCTCCCTCCTCCTCCTCCTCTCCCTCCTCCCTCCTCCTCCTCCTCTCCCTCCTCCTCCTCCTCCTCCTCCTCCTTACCTCCTCCTCCTCCTCTCTCCTCCCTCCTCCTCTCCTTCTTCCTCCTCCCTCCTCCTCCTCCTCCTCCTCCCTCCTCCTCCTCCTCCTCCTCCTCCTCCTTTTCCTCCTCCTCCACCTCCTCCTCCGCCTCCTTCTTCTCCTCCACCTCCTCCTTTTCCTCCTCCTCTTTCTCCCCCTCCTTCCCCTCCTCCCTCTCCCCCTCCTGCTCCTCCTCCTGCTCCTTCTCCTCCTCTTCCTTTTTTCCTTCTTCTACTTTGTTAAACTCCTCCCCTGTGTGTGTGTATCTGCCAGTGTGCCTATCTTTCTTTTCGTGCTCTGCTTTTCTATCTCGCTACCTTCCTCACCGCCCCCCTCCCCCCCCCCCCCCGCCCCCCCCCCTCTCTCTCATTCTGTCTGCCTCTCTCTCTCTCTCTCTCTCTCCCTCTCTCTCCTCTCTCCTTCCTGTCAGTTATCTCCTTCTCTGTCAGTCTCTCTCTCCTCTCTCTCTCCTCTGTCATCTTCCTCTTCTCTGCAGTCCTCCTCTCTCTCTCTTGGTTCTGTTTTATCAGGCGGTGTAAGATAGGCAGTTATGCCTAATTCATGTATTCCCTTGAAAAATAAAGTGTAATCAATCAACCTCTCTCTCTCTGTCTCCCTCTCTCTCTCTCTCTCTCTCTCTCTCTCTCTCTCTCTCTCTATATATATATATATATCTGTCTTTGTCTGTCTGTCTGTCTGTGTCTCTCTCTCTCATCTTCTCTCTCTCCCTCCCTCCCTCCTTCCCTCCCTCCCTCCCCCCCTCCCCCCTCCCTTAACCCCCTCCCTCCCTCTCTCACCCCCTCCCCCCCTCTCTCTCCCCCTCCCTCCCTCCCTTCCCCTCTCCCTCCCTCCCTTCCCCTCTCCCTCCCTCCTTCCCTCCCTCCTCGAAATTCCAAGGGATCAAAGGCTAGAGACTTGCTTGATCGATGCTGGAGGTGCTGGACAAGGGGATTTGCAAGGGATGGACACACGATAGCCCTGAGCTTGCACCACGCTCTTTCACAGGCGAGGCAAGCTCTACTAAGCGGAAACCTTAGAGGTGGAAATGAGAGGGGGGGTGGAGGGGGGGGGGGGGGGAGAGGGGGGTGTCACGG
>JAWQFJ010033117.1:7500-14772 GCA_034096865.1 Theodoxus fluviatilis
CATGCAGAGGAAGTCAGGAACTCAAAACTACTATTTAACCAATAAGAATTTAATTATACTTCAACAAACCCGCAAAATGAATGAAAGGAGGTGAAAATGATGGATGGCAATGATAATAAATGATTGATGACTCACACTTATGCAATCTAACAATGGAAAGATGAAACAATACTACCCGCACATCCTAACCCAAACACATGTGAAAATACATTCCTCACAAATCACACAAAAAACCCAACGGTTGGCCACGGACTGAGCCACAACAATACCCCACAGTCCCCCAAACCCCACAACAACAAAAACGGTTGCTCAACCAGCGGACTCTCTCACGCCGGGGCAACTTTCCCCACGACTGTCCAACGCCGTCACTTGCCCGTCCACACACAACACCTTGACTGTCCAACACTGTCTCTCACGTCAGTACCAAACCACTACAGCCGACCCCCACTGTCTCATGGCCTCCCTCTGCGACAAGCCGCAGAACGGGTAACGTTGGATGATGATGACAGCGATGAGGAGCGGCTGGCCCCTGGACGATGACGACGGCGATGTTTAACAGTGAAGACTCTGGCCGATGTCGACCTCAAGGGGAAGCATCAAGGACCTTGGATGACGCAGGACGTGGACCATGTAAACGGAATAAAAACACCCAGGCCTAAATGGCCAGAATTAGCAACTATAGCATAATGCATAGCACACAATTCACAACTCAAACCCGTCACAAACATGACGGTACTCCGTCAAAACACTGTCTTAGCCTTTCCACGAACTAGGCCCATTTCAAGCAATCTTAACTGTTACTCAAATACCGCAAATCAAAACAGCAATCCTACCATGAACCATGAAACGATTTTTAACGTCAAAACCACAGTTTGGAATGATTACCTATCTCAACTTCCCCACCCGCCCCTAAAACAGCAAACTCACAACCTAGTGAAAACTTACACAACGACATTTACACACAACAAATACTCACATGGAAGAACCCGGCCCTTCCCCTGGTGACGATGTCTGGCGGTCTACACCGAACAAAGACAATGTGGTCTTTATCTATTCTGGGCTGGCAGAAGCCACGCCACACTCTGGGGCAACAGAAGTCGCGCCACTCTAGGCCAAAACCTGTTCATTGGCACCCGCCACTCGAAACGGTCTTGCCAAAAAATCCTTTTTCAAAAAACTGCTGGCCAACCCCAGTGACGACGACTCAAGCTTGTTTGATGACGTCACAATTTTCCCGAACCCAAAAGAGAGAGAAAAAACAGAGACAAGAGGTGCGCTATCACGCTGCAACTACACAAGTACATGAACGAGAACATTAACATTCAAAACCCAACCTGCTCGCGACACCAAGGTCAGGGTTATACTCAAGGTCAGGGTTATACCTAAGATCAGGGTTATACCTAAGGTCAGGGTTATACCCAAGGTCAGGGTTACACAACAAAAAACAGTCCATACAATTTTGGAGGTTGCCTGTTGACTCGCTTTGGAAGTGAAACCATAGAGAGAAATTTTTTCGCCTGTGCCGTAGAACCTCAGGGCACAGTAGCCGATGTGTATTTGTAGCCGGTGTCTAGCCTCGCGCGAGATCACAACTGCGAAATGTAAGGGAGAGTGAGCGGGCTTGTGAATGTCGCGCTCTATGAGGGAGAGTGAGCGGGCTTGTGAATGTCGCGCTCTATGAGGGAGAGTGAGCGGGTCTGTGAATGTCGCGTTCTATGAACGCCTGCATGACACTACCTGTGAATGTCGCGTTCTATGAACGCCTGCATGATACTACAGGCCATGGAGGGGGAGCGGGCTTGTGAATGTCGCGTTCTATGAGGGAGAGTGAGCGGGTCTGTGAATGTCGCGTTCTATGAACGCCTGCATGATACTACAGGCCATGGAGAGTGAGCGGGCTTGTGAATGTCGCGTTCTATGAGGGAGAGTGAGCGGGTCTGTGAATGTCGCGCTCTATGAACGCCTGCATGATACTACAGGCCATGGAGAGTGAGCGGGTCTGTGAATGTCGCGCTCTATGAACGCCTGCATGACACAGGCCATGGAGAGTGAGCGGGTCTGTGAATGTCGCGTTCTATGAACGCCTGCATGACACAGGCCATGGAGAGTGAGCGGGCTTGTGAATGTCGCGCTCTATGAGGGAGAGTGAGCGGGCTTGTGAATGTCGCGTTCTATGAGGGAGAGTGAGCGGGTCTGTGAATGTCGCGGTCTATGAACGCCTGCATGATACAGGCCATGGAGAGTGAGCGGGCTTGTGAATGTCGCGTTCTATGAGGGAGAGTGAGCGGGCTTGTGAATGTCGCGCTCTATGAACGCCTGCATGACACAGGCCATAGAGAGTGAGCGGGTCTGTGAATGTCGCGCTCTATGAGGGAGAGTGAGCGGGTCTGTGAATGTCGCGCTCTATGAACGCCTGCATGATACTACAGGCCATGGAGAGTGAGCGGGTCTGTGAATGTCGCGCTCTATGAACGCCTGCATGATACTACAGGCCATGGAGAGTGAGCGGGTCTGTGAATGTCGCGCTCTGTGAACGTCTGCATGATACTACAGGCCATGGAGAGTGAGCGGGTCTGTGAATGTCGCGCTCTATGAACGCCTGCATGACACAGGCCATGGAGAGTGAGCGGGTCTGTGAATGTCGCGCTCTATGAACGCCTGCATGACACAGGCCATGGAGAGTGAGCGGGTCTGTGAATGTCGCGCTCTATGAACGCCTGCATGATACTACAGGCCATGGAGAGTGAGCGGGTCTGTGAATGTCGCGCTCTATGAACGCCTGCATGATACAGGCCATGGAGAGTGAGCGGGTCTGTGAATGTCGCGCTCTATGAACGCCTGCATGATACAGGCCATGGAGAGTGAGCGGGTCTGTGAATGTCGCGCTCTATGAACGCCTGCATGCTACAGGCCATGGAGAGTGAGCGGGCTTGTGAATGTCGCGCTCTATGAACGCCTGCATGACACAGGCCATGGAGAGTGAGCGGGTCTGTGAATGTCGCGCTCTATGAGGGAGAGTGAGCGGGTCTGTGAATGTCGCGCTCTATGAGGGAGAGTGAGCGGGTCTGTGAATGTCGCGCTCTATGAGGGAGAGTGAGCGGGTCTGTGAATGTCGCGCTCTATGAGGGAGAGTGAGCGGGTCTGTGAATGTCGCGGTCTATGAACGCCTGCATGATACTACAGGACATGGAGAGTGAGCGGGTCTGTGAATGTCGCGCTCTATGAACGCCTGCATGATACTACAGGCCATGGAGAGTGAGCGGGTCTGTGAATGTCGCGTTCTATGAACGCCTGCATGATAGAGGCCATAGAGATTGAGCGGGTCTGTGAATGTCGCGTTCTATGAGGGAGAGTGAGCGGGTCTGTGAATGTCGCGTTCTATGAACGCCTGCATGATACTAGAGGCCATAGAGAGTGAGCGGGTCTGTGAATGTCGCGCTCTATGAGGGAGAGTGAGCGGGTCTGTGAATGTCGCGCTCTATGAGGGAGAGTGAGCGGGTCTGTGAATGTCGCGTTCTATGAACGCCTGCATGATACTACAGGCCATAGAGAGTGAGCGGGTCTGTGAATGTCGCGCTCTATGAGGGAGAGTGAGCGGGTCTGTGAATGTCGCGCTCTATGAACGCCTGCATGATACTACAGGCCATGGAGAGTGAGCGGGTCTGTGAATGTCGCCCTCTATGAGGGAGAGTGAGCGGGTCTGTGAATGTCGCGCTCTATGAACGCCTGCATGATACTACAGGCCATGGAGAGTGAGCGGGTCTGTGAATGTCGCGTTCTATGAACGCCTGCATGATACTACAGGCCATGGAGAGTGAGCGGGTCTGTGAATGTCGCGTTCTATGAACGCCTGCATGATACTACAGGCCATGGAGAGTGAGCGGGTCTGTGAATGTCGCGCTCTATGAACGCCTGCATGATACTACAGGCCATGGAGAGTGAGCGGGTCTGTGAATGTCGCGCTCTATGAACGCCTGCATGACACAGGCCATGGAGGAGAAATGTTGGCTTTCTTGGTGGACGTTCGCGTTCTCATGCTGCTCTCTAGTTGTTGTGCACGTCGGTGTTTATGTTGCATGTCAACCAGTAGGTCACTCTTCCATCACTGTTTTAAACCTCTCTTCGAGAACTAGTCACACAGGAGACGATGTGTAACCACGATGATGACGCTGTCGTCGCCGTGTTTGTTGTTATCAATGCGGATGTTTGTGTGGTGTCGACCAGTATGTCACTCTTAGAATGATTCGGTCAAACATTGGTCAAGAAGCGGTCTCACTGAAGGCGATGAGTGATTTCGATGTTGATGTGATCATTACATGTTGCATGTCAACCAGTAAGTCATTTTTCCATTGGTTCGCTCAGACTCTGTTCAAGAAGCGGTCACATCGATATGAGTTGTCATGGGTGTTAATGCTTACCTATGCATGCCAACCAGTAAATCATTCTCACAGTGGTTTGCTCAGACTTCGGTCAAGTGGTGGTCACACTGAGGAGTGTAACGAACGGAAGGAGTTGTTCAGTATCCTCATCATGAGCTGCATCCCACCAACTGCTTGGCTTTGGGGGCCTGCTCCAGTAGCTCAGCCAGGGGCTGCTGGGCTTTCGGGGCTGCTCCAGTAGCTCAGCCAGGGGCTGCTGGGCTTTCGGGGCCTGCTCCAGTAGCTCAGCCAGGGGCTGCTGTGCTTTCGGGGCCTGCTCCAGTAGCTCAGCCAGGGGCTGCTGGGCTTTCGGGGCCTGCTCCAGTAGCTCAGCCAGGGGCTGCTGGGCTTTCGGGGCCTGCTCCAGTAGCTCAGCCAGGGGCTGCTGGGCTTTCGGGGCTGCTCCAGTAGCTCAGCCAGGGGCGCCCCCCAAGCAGCCAAAGAGGCTACCAGGGGGCATCGCGACAGGGAAGTCAGTTGCACGCATCTCATATGACTCTTGCTAAAGCCACTCCAGAAATTCAAATCCAGATTCAGCATGGAATGTGTGCGTGCATTAATTACCATTCTCATTGAAATTAAATGAAATAATGATCAAACTGTTCATGAGTAAATGAACTCGTATTGAACCCGGACAGAGAGAAATGTAAGTCGTTGGTGGCAGAACTTGTAATGATCCAAGGAAAAGAAGGACAGAGGTCACAATTGATGGAAACATTGTTATCTTCTGTTACTTGGGAACATTCTGAAGCTGATATGATCAACAAAACAGTTTTACCAGGGACATCATTATAATGCCAGTTCTCGATGATGATGATGATGATGATGATGATGATGATGATGATGATGATGATGATGATGATGATGATGATGATGATGATGATGATGATGATGATGACGACGACGACGATGATAATGATGATGATGATGATGATGATGATGATGATGATGATGATGATGATGATGATGATGATGATGATGATGATGATGACGACGATGATGATGATGATGATGATGATGATGATGATGATGATGATGATGTTGAAGATGACCACCACTTCAGCATCAGGTGGAAGATCTGTGACGTGGGTCTGTAGGTGACTGGACTGATGAGGCCAGTGATGGCCAGGAAGGCTCGCCCACGTGTGGGACACAGGTGGGTGGGTGCTGCAGAGGCAGTGGAGGGGCTCGGGCCTTGCACGCGGCGCGTTGTCTCTGCGCTTCTGCAGTGCGTCTGATGTCAGCCGCACGCGCTCCTGTGGTGAACTCGCTTCGCCAGGTCGGCCAGTCCGGGGCAAGCCACACCTGTCTGCTGGTGGTGATGGCTAGGTCCTTGAGGAACACCTTTTCCATATGGCGGTTGCCGCTAGATGTCCCCTCCCCTCATTAGCTGGAGTCCGTTGCTGTAGAGCTTTTGGAGTCCTGCTTCGGGAGCTCGACCACAGAAGGCTACATGCAGCAGTGAGCACAACTTCGATCGATTAGGCAAATGCGTTTTCTGAGCGTGAACATTTACATATTCATTATTGTGTTGTCCACAGAGAAGGTTTTCGTCACGCATGCCGCCAGGCTTCGACTGACGTCAGGAACGCTCTAGACACCATTGTCGTAATCAGTGCTTGTACGCGAACATGTGGTAAATGTTTCTATCGGCGTGACCACTCACTCCAGGTGTAACCAAGCCTTTCGGTTTCATTTGGCAGAGTTGCCTGCACTGAACCACAGCGAGTACATTGCAACTTGATATCTCTGCTTTCGTCTCTGCAGCAACTTTACTTTTCTTAGGTGGATTTGTCTTGAATTACAAATGAAATAATCAAGAACGTGGATCAGCACCAACAGTTTTTTTAAAAACTTCATATTTAAGGATGCATATAGCGCAGATACATATTTCGTCATTCCCGTTATATGACGTCACATCTGACGTGTGTGCATACTTCTGTTTAATCCCCGCCCTTTGCTTGCGTCATGTGTTGCGTGTATTCTCCTTTTCGATGGATTCATCGCTTGAAATCGGATATACATACACGCACTGGCCATCAATCATCCGCAGTGACCATTTCTTAACAGCGTCTTGGTTCCCGTTCGAGTCTGCCCCGTTTGTAATACGTTGCTTTCATGAGGCGAAAGTGTGACAGTGATGCATCTGTGTGCGCTGATTTCGTTTTCATTGAAGCAGCCATTTCAGGAGAGAAATTGAGGGACTGAGACAGTGAAGTTGTTAGTAGAAATGAGAATTATTCGCCTCGTTATGGAATGAATAGTATGCGTCTTGTCTGAGAATATTGTGTAAAGTTCCACAGACTTGGATTACAACTGAGGACGTGGATGTGTGTGTGTGTGTGTGTGTGTGTGTGTGTGTGTGTGTGTGTGTGTGTGTGTGTTTGAGTGTGTGTGTGTGTGTGGGTGTATGTATGTGCGTGTGTCTGTGTGTACATATGGTGTATATGTGTGTATGTGTGTATGTATGTATGTGTTTATTTTTGTGCATATGTTTGTGTGTGTATGTGTGTGTGTGTGGTTGTATGAGTGTGTATATGTGTGTGTGTGTGTGTGTGTTTGTTTCTCTGTGTGTGTGTGTGTGTGTGTGTGTGTGTGTGGTTGTATGTATGTGTTTATTTTTGTGCATATGTTTGTGTGTGTATGTGTGTGTGTGTGTGTGTGTGTGTGTGTGTGTGTGTGTTGTGTATCGTGCATCATCTGCTGTATATGATTTGTAACTCCATTTATTCATGTAATGTTCTTTTATCCAGCAATAGTGCTCATCATTATGCTGTAGCAGTACTCTGAATTTCCTACATGAGACATTTAAAATGACTTTTTATGTCTAAATTATTTGCACTACAGTTTTCGC
>JAWQFJ010033120.1:5000-24789 GCA_034096865.1 Theodoxus fluviatilis
CCTTCTTCCTGACCCCTCCCTCTTTCCTTCTTCTTCCATTCCCTTCTCATCTCGTCCCCCACCCTCACCCCACTCTCTGTCATTCAGTCTCCCCGCTTCTCTCTCTCTCTCTCATTCATTCATTCATTCATTCATAATGCATTAATTCATTCATTCATTCTAAAGGTACGCTGTTCTTCTAAACCCTCCTGAGAATCCTCCTCTGTGGTTGTGCAGTGCTGAGCATGCCCATGGCAAGAGCGCTCGTTTGTCTTGAAGATTGGCACGCATTTGAAAGTTAGTAGCTTCTTTGATTTGCTGGATCTGTCCGTTCATTCCTCATCGGAAGACTAGTGTGTATGTGTGTGTGTGTGTGTGTGTGTGTGTGTGTGTGTGTGTGTGTGTGTGTGTGTGTGTGTGTGTGTGTGCGCGCGCGCGCTCAAAGACGGCGTTAAAAAATGATCGAACAGTCGGACAAAGCAGTAGAAAAAATGATGTTGATGGACCAGAACACAAATTAGAAATGGAGACTCGTGCAGTTTTATCAATATGATTCTCAGTGGGGTTTTCCCCCTCTTTCCCTCTCCCAACCAACCCACTCCCAATTATAGATGTATTTATTTGATAAAATATACCTACACAGGGGTATTCATTTTACAGATATACCCTCCATAAAAAAAACACCCAAAGTGGCAAATATCTATATATCCATTTGAAACAAAAGCACGTCAAACTAACAAGATACAGAGTAAAGAATGACATGAAACTGTGAGAATATACATCTGCGGGTCGAACACTTCAACAGGACAGCAAGCGATCTCCGCAGTCCACTTCGCCACACACTCCCCGCAGTCCACTTCGCCACACACTCCCCGCAGTGTCACTTCGCCACACACTTCCCGCAGTCCACTTCGCCACACACTCCCCGCAGTCCACTTCGCCACACACTCCCCGCAGTCCACTTTGCCACACACTCCCCGCAGTCCACTTCGCCACACACTCCCCGTAGTGTCACTTCGCCACACACTCCCCGCAGTCCACTTCGCCACACACTCCCCGCAGTCCACTTCGCCACACACTCCCCGCAGTCCACTTCGCCACACACTCTCCCACAGTCCACTTCGCCACACACTCCCCAGTCCACTTCGCCACACACTCCCTGCAGTCCACTTCGCCACACACTCCCCGCAGTCCACTTCGCCACACACTCCCCGCAGTCCACTTCGCCACACACTCCCCGCAGTCCACTTCGCCACACACTCCCCGCAGTCCACTTCGCCACACACTCCCCGCAGTCCACTTCGCCACGCACTCCCCGCAGTCCACTTCGCCACACACTCCCGTAGTGTCACTTTGCCACACACTCCCCGCAGTCCACTTCGCCACACACTCCCCGCAGTCCACTTCGCCACACACTCCCCGCAGTCCACTTCTCCACACACTCCCCGCAGTCCACTTCGCCACACACTCCCCGCAGTCCACTTCGCCACACACTCCCCGTAGTCCACTTCGCCACACACTCCCTGCAGTCCACTTCACCACACACTCCCCGCAGTCCACTTCGCCACGCACTCCCCGCAGTCCACTTCGCCACACACTCTCCGTAGTGTCACTTTGCCACACACTCCCCGCAGTCCACTTCGCCACACACTCCCCGCAGTCCACTTCGCCACACACTCCCCGCAGTCCACTTTGCCACACACTCCCCGCAGTCCACTTCGCCACACACTCCCTGCAGTCCACTTCGCCACACACTCCCCGCAGTCCACTTCGCCACACACTCCCCGCAGTCCACTTCGCCACACACTCCCCGCAGTCCACTTCGCCACACACTCCCCGCAGTCCACTTCGCCACACACTCCCAGCAGTCCACTTCGCCACACACTCCCCGCAGTCCACTTCGCCACACACTCCCCACAGTCCACTTCGCCACACACTCCCTGCAGTCCACTTCGCCACACACTCCCCGCAGTCCACTTCGCCACACACTCCCCGCAGTCCACTTCGCCACACACTCCCCGCAGTCCACTTCGTCACACACTCCCCGCAGTCCACTTCGCCACACACTCCCCGCAGTCCACTTCGCCACACACTCCTCGTAGTGTCACTTCGCCACACACTCCCCGTAGTCCACTTCCCCACACACTCCCCGCAGTCCACTTCGCCACACACTCCCCGCAGTCCACTTCGCCACACACTCCCCGCAGTCCACTTTGCCACACACTCCCCGCAGTCCACTTCGCCACACACTCCCCGCAGTCCACTTCGCCACACACTCCCCGCAGTCCACTTCGCCACACACTCCCCGTAGTGTCACTTCGCCACACACTCCCCGCAGTCCACTTCGCCACACACTCCCCGTAGTGTCACTTCGCCACACACTCCCCGCAGTCCACTTCGCCACACACTCCCCGTAGTGTCACTTCGCCACACACTCCCCGCAGTCCACTTCGCCACACACTCCCCGCAGTCCACTTCGCCACACACTCCCCGCAGTCCACTTCGCCACACACTCCCCGCAGTCCACTTTGCCACACACTCCTCGCAGTCCACTTCGCCACACACTCCCCGCAGTCCACTTTGCCACACACTCCCCGCAGTCCACTTCGCCACACACTCTCCGCAGTCCACTTCGCCACACACTCCCCGCAGTGTCACTTCGCCACACACTCCCCGCAGTCCACTTCGCCACACACTCCCCGCAGTCCACTTCGCCACACACTCCCCGCAGTCCACTTCGCCACACACTCCCCGCAGTCCACTTCGCCACACACTCCCTGCAGTCCACTTCGCCACACACTCCCCGCAGTCCACTTCGCCACACACTTCCCGCAGTCCACTTCGCCACACACTCCCCAGAGTCCACTTCGCCACACACTCCCCGCAGTCCACTTCGCCACACACTCCCCGCAGTCCACTTCGCCACACACTCCCCGCAGTCCACTTCGCCACACACTCCCCGCAGTCCACTTCGCCACACACTCCCCGCAGTCCACTTCGCCACACACTCCCCGCAGTCCACTTCGCCACACACTCCCCGCAGTCCACTTCGCCACACACTCCCCGCAGTCCACTTCGCCACACACTTCCCGCAGTCCACTTCGCCACACACTCCCCGCAGTGTCACTTCGCCACACACTCCCCGCAGTCCACTTCGCCACACACTCCCCGCAGTCCACTTCGCCACACACTCCCCGCAGTCCACTTCGCCACACACTCTCCGCAGTCCACTTCGCCACACACTCCCGGCAGTCCACTTCGCCACACACTCCCCGCAGTCCACTTCGCCACACACTCCCCGTAGTGTCACTTTGCCACACACTCCTCGCAGTCCACTTCGCCACACACTCCCTGCAGTCCACTTCGCCACACACTCCCTGCAGTCCACTTCGCCACACACTCCCCGCAGTCCACTTCGCCACACACTCCCCGCAGTCCACTTCGCCACACACTCCCCGCAGTCCACTTCGCCACACACTCCCCGCAGTATCACTTCGCCACACACTCCCTGCAGTCCTCTTCGCCACACACTCCCCGCAGTCCACTTCGCCACACACTCCCCGCAGTCCACTTCGCCACACACTCCCCGCAGTCCACTTCGCCACACACTCCCCGCAGTGTCACTTCGCCACACGTTTCTCAAGCGACCCTAAGCGCCGAAGAAGGGATTTTTTTTTTTAACTTAAAGTTTGAAGAGCCACTCTCTGGTAAAATCTTTAAAAAATTCTCTTGAAACTTGTCATCACAACCTTTCATCTTTACTTTATTTCCCTTGCATTGTTTTCAACAAAAGTCCTCACATTTTTGATTACGACATGTATTTATCACTCTTCTGTTGTTTGTTTTCCAAGAAGCCTTTTCGGCACGTGGTGCAGTGCGTGACGGTTGCACCCCTGTCCAGGGCGTTGAACTCCCTGACATTTTCCATGCGTCTTCTTGGCCATGCGGTAAAACACGATATGATGTACGTTCCCCAGTACAATATTACAGGAGTAAAACAGGTACTTGTGAGGGCTGAGTAAGAATATTCTGAAAGCTAACTTTAGTGCGTTCATTCGCGGCCACATTGCATGTTCCCGAGGGAGTTGAGATGTGTTGTGATAAAATGAGTCGCCTTTTGACCAGGGGATATACGTGTGGGGTTCGAGCACCCTTAAATGGGTTGAAACTCGCAATATACAAACAAGCACCTTCACCTCTTTCAGTTTCATGTCGGGGAATCTTTGGACTGGTCCCTCTTTGCCCATTTTAGCCACATGCTCCTCTCAATCCCCCCCACCCCATCCCCACACACCCCTGTATCCCTCACCCCCACCCCCACCCTCACAGCCTGTGTGTCTGCCTGTCTGTGAGGAGCGGCTGTCGAGGTCCCCTGCTGGAGACACCTGAAGCCCCTTGTGTGTGGCACTGCCCTTCACTCCCGCGACACCCTCAGCCATTGTGTGGCCTGGATACGGGGTATCTCAATCATTTTCAGGCGCTGCCAATATCGTGATGCGCGCCCCCATTATCTGGGAGATCGCTTCCTTTCATGTGGCGCCCTCTCCAGCGGCGGCGGCTTTGGCCATGATAACCAGTGTTTAGCTGCTCCTGGGCCCGTGTCCCTGTCCCCTCGTGTCAGGGGAGGGAGGGGAAAGGGGATTAGCGCGGCTTGCCCATCGCTCTCTGTCTGCCCCCCCACCCCCAGCTCATTACCTCGCTCTAATGCAGCCCGCGCCCCTCCGCCCCGTCAACACTGCAACCCTACACCCCAGGGGTCGTCAGACCCTCCTCTCCTGTCCTTGTCTCGGTACCTCGTCTCTGCCACTGTCTGTCTTTCATCGCTGCCTCTCTCTGTGCCTCTATACTTTCCCTCTCTCTGTCCCTCTGCATCTGTGCGTCGCATATGTGTCTCGCTGTACTATCCCCTCTCTCCGCCTCTTCTCTGTGTCTCTCAGTACTCTCCCCTCTCTCTCCGCCTCTTCTCTGTGTCTCTCAGTACTCTCCCCTCTCTCTTCGCCTCTTCTCTATGTCTCTCAGTACTCTCCCCTCTCTCCGCCTCTTCTCTGTGTCTCTCAGTACTCTCCCCTCTCTCCGCCTCTTCTCTGTGTCTCTCAGTACTCTCCCCTCTCTCCGCCTCTTCTCTGTGTCTCTCAGTACTCTCCCCTCTCTCCGCCTCTTCTCTGTGTCTCTCAGTACTCTCCCCTCTCTCCGCCTCTTCTCTGTGTCTCTCAGTACTCTCCTCTCTCTCCGCCTCTTCTCTGTGTCTCTCAGTACTCTCCCCTCTCTCCGCCTCTTCTCCGTGTCTCTCAGTACTCTTCCCTCTCTCCGCCTCTTTTCTATGTCTCTCAGTACTCTCCCCTCTCTCTCCGCCTCTTCTCTGTGTCTCTCAGTACTCTTCCCTCTCTCCGCCTCTTCTCTGTGTCTCTCAGTACTCTCCCTCTCTCTCCGCCTCTTCTCTGTGTCTCTCAGTACTCTTCCCTCTCTCCGCTTCTTCTCTGTGTCTCTCAGTACTCTCCCCTCTCTCTCCGCCTCTTCTCTGTGTCTCTCAGTACTCTCCCCTCTCTCTCCGCTTCTTCTCTGTGTCTCTCAATACTCTCCCCTCTCTCCGCTTCTTCTCTGTGTCTCTCAGTACTCTCCCCTCTCTTCGTCTCTTCTCCGTGTCTCTCAGTATTCTCCTCTCTCTCTCCGCCTCTTCTCTGTGTCTCTCAGTACTCTCCCCTCTCTCTCCGCCTCTTCTCTGTGTCTTTCAGTACTCTCCCCTCTCTCTCCGCCTCTTTCTGTGTCTCTCAGTACTCTCCCTCTCTCTCCGCTTCTTCTCTGTGCCTTTCAGTACTCTCCCCTCTCTCTCCGCCTCTTCTCTGTGTCTCTCAGTACTCTCCCCTCTCTCTCCGCCTCTTCTCTGTGTCTTTCAGTACTCTCCCCTCTCTCCGCTTCTTCTCTGTGTCTCTCAGTATTCTCCCCTCTCTCTCCGCCTCTTCTCTGTGTCTCTCACTACTCTCCCCTCTCTCTCCGCTTCTTCTCTGTGTCTCTCAGTACTCTCCCCTCTCTCTCCGCCTCTTCTCTGTGTCTCTCAGTACTCTCCCCTCTCTCTGTGCCTCTTCTCTGTGTCTCTCAGTACTCTTCCCCCTCTCCGCCTCTTCTCCGTGTCTCTCAGTACTCTCCCCTCTCTCCGCCTCTTCTCTGTGTCTCTCAGTACTCTCCCCTCTCTCTCTCCGCCTCTTCTCTGTGTCTCTCAGTACTCTTCCCTCTCTCTCCGCCTCTTTCTGTGTCTCTCAGTACTCTCCCTCTCTCTGTGCCTCTTCTCTGTGTCTCTCAGTACTCTTCCCTCTCTCCGCCTCTTTCTGTGTCTCTCAGTACTCTTCCCTCTCTCTCCGCCTCTTTCTGTGTCTCTCAGTACTCTCCCTCTCTCTGTGCCTCTTCTCTGTGTCTCTCAGTACTCTCCCCTCTCTCTCCGCCTCTTCTCTGTGTCTCTCAGTACTCTCCCCTCTCTCTCCGCCTCTTCTCTGTGTCTCTCAGTATTCTCCCCTCTCTCTCCGCCTCTTCTCTGTGTCTCTCAGTATTCTCCCCTCTCTCTCCGCCTCTTCTCTGTGTCTTTCAGTACTCTCCCCTCTCTCTCCGCCTCTTCTCTGTGTCTCTCAGTACTCTCCCCTCTCTCCGCCTCTTCTCTGTGTCTCTCAGTACTCTCCCCTCTCTCTCCGCCTCTTCTCTGTGTCTCTCAGTACTCTCCCCATTCTGAACACAGAGATACTATCTCTGACACAGGTTGGTCACGTGACTTCGAATCCACATTCCAATGATTCTACCAATCAAAATTCAACATGATCAGAAGACCATTGAGAGTAAAAAGAGGCGATTCTATTTCACTCCAATTATTTATCCCGATAGATAAACACAAATTTGGTGTTCTAATAAAACTAATCTATGAGAATTTCAGGAAATCATTTGAGAACTACTTTTAGCGCGAACGTGTCTATAAGGTTGCAAGCTGCCTTGAGCACGTGCGATTGTGTATATACAGTAGTCGCCGCTTATTAAAAACACATTGGGACCGAACAAAAGTGTTTTTAATAAGCGGCGTTTATATTAACCGGCACTTCCCGCTTCACCAAGCCGTTGCGTTTCTTCCACCTGTTAAACCACCCATTTGTAGCTTTGAATTCGGAGCGACCAAGCTGGGAAGCAATCTGTTCCGCCTTCTGACACAGGATTGGGCCGTTTACAGGTGTGTTGCGTGCTTGGATAGAGTCGAACCACCGCTTTAAGCCATCTTCTGTCTCTTTATCCTTCCCGCAGCGCCGACGCTTCCTTTGGCCTTGACTGGAGCCCTCTGCGATACCAGCCCTAAGTTCATCTTCTTTTTTCAGTGTCTGGCACAGAAATGATGCCGACACACCCAAAATGTCAGCACCCTCCCTCAAACTTTTAGAATTTAGCTCTCGGTAGCGATCAAGCAAGTCCACTTTGTCTTTGGGTGTCATTTCTGTTCTTTTTCTTTTCTTTGGAGCTGAAGTTAAAGCCATTTTCTGATTCATTGCTTATCCAGCGAGACTAGACAGTGTTGAATTGACATCTGACGGTTTGCTGACAAGGTACGTGTAATCACTGTTCACACAAACGCTGAAGCGTCTTTAGTTGTCATCTAACGGTTTGCTGACAAGAATTCACAACCAGAGATCGACTCTGACCCTCCGAACTCGCTCAATGAAGTATAAATATTGCTGTTGTATTCAAAGTCCTTATAATTAGTAGAGTTCACAATATTACACTCTTGTGATTCGAATTTTACCGCATACAAATTTTACATTCATGGGAAATCGATGTTTAGAAAATGAACTGACGGAAAAATGGCTGGCGGTATGGAGTGTATCACAACAAGCGGAGGAATACACTCACGATGTGATATGGCATTCAGCGTGGCTGTTCAGAACGGTGGTATGCATGTTATGGAAGAATTTAGGCTATCACGTGACCAACCTGTTGCTGAGACTATATTCACTAGTCTCAGCCACGCTGAATGTACTCTCCCCTCTCTCTCCGCCTCTTCTCTGTGTCTTTCAGTACTCTCCCCTCTCTCTCCGCCTCTTCTCTGTGTCTCTCAGTACTCTCCCCTCTCTCTCCGCCTCTTTCTGTGTCTCTCAGTACTCTCCCTCTCTCTGTGCCTCTTCTCTGTGTCTCTCAGTACTCTTCCCTCTCTCCGCCTCTTCTCTGTGTCTCTCAGTACTCTCCCCTCTCTCTCCGCCTCTTCTCTGTGTCTCTCAGTACTCTCCCCTCTCTCTCCGCCTCTTCTCTGTGTCTCTCAGTACTCTCCCCTCTCTCTCCGCCTCTTCTCTGTGTCTCTCAGTACTCTCCCTCTCTCTCCGCCTCTTCTCTGTGTCTCTCAGTACTCTCCCCTCTCTCCGCCTCTTCTCTGTGTCTCTCAGTACTCTCCCCTCTCTCCGCCTCTTCTCTGTGTCTCTCAGTATTCTCCCCTCTCTCTTCGCCTCTTCTCTATGTCTCTCAGTACTCTCCCCTCTCTCTCCGCCTCTTCTCTGTGTCTCTCAGTACTCTCCCCTCTCTCTCCGCCTCTTCTCTGTGTCTCTCAGTACTCTCCCCTCTCTCTCCGCCTCTTCTCTGTGTCTCTCAGTACTCTCCCCTCTCTCCGCCTCTTCTCTGTGTCTCTCAGTACTCTCCCCTCTCTCTCCGCCTCTTCTCTGTGTCTCTCAGTACTCTCCCCTCTCTCTCCGCCTCTTCTCTGTGTCTCTCAGTATTCTCCCCTCTCTCTCCGCCTCTTCTCTATGTCTCTCAGTACTCTCCCCTCTCTCTGTGCCTCTGCCTGTGCGTCGTATCTGTCTCTCAGTACTCTCTCCTCTCCCTGCGCCTCCTCTCTGTCTCTCTGTAATTTCCCTCTCTCTGTGCCTCTGCCTCTGTGCGTCCTCTCTGTGTCTCTCAATAATCTGCCTCTCTCTGTGCCTCGTCTCTGCCTCTCTCTGTGTACCCTACCTGTTTCTGTGCCTCTGCCTCTGTGCCTCCTCTGTGTCTCTCTGTACTATTCATCTCTCTGTGCATCTGCCTCTGTGTCTCTCTCTCTGGCAGTCTATGTGCTTCTGTCTCTCTCTCTCTCTCTCTCTCTCTCTGTGCCTTCCTTTGTAACTCTTTGTCTCTATGCCACAATCTAGGTAAAATAAAGCCTATTAAATGAAGTTCAATTCAGTTCACCGTACTTCTGCCTCTTTTCTACATTTGCCTTTCTGCCTTTCTCTGTCTATTCGTGCCTTGCGCCTCTTGTGAGTCAGTAATGAGAATAAGTCCATCGCGTCTCATTGCAGCACTTGTAAACGGCGAATGAGGATTGAAAAGGGAGTCTTGATTCGCTCACATTCCACACGACACCAGCGATTCCATTGGACAACTTCCTTGCAGTGGCTCCAAGGCTGATAAGGCCGAGAGGCTCAACCCATCTATCCGTCGTCTCTTTCTCTAGATATCGTATCTGGTCTTATTGTGCCCGTCTCTGCTACTTTGAATTGTATGTCTGTGTGTGTCTCTGTGTATCGGTGTGCTTGTGTATCTCTCTGTTTCTGTGTGTGCGTGTGTTCATCTGTGTCTCTTGTGTGTCCGTCTGTATCTCTCTGTATGTATATATGTATGTACTAGCCGCTTCGCGGCCAGGCAATGCGCAAAGCGTCAAAGCCACACACAAAGCAAAATTCTTCAGCCGCCATTTTGTTTATCTCATTACGTAACCATAACCAAAAATGTGTTCACAGTTCTTCATCATTTGACTTTACCAACCCACACACCAGATTTCGGTCAAATCGGAGCACTTTGAGTTTTCGGCGGCCATCTTGTTTGTGCCCACTTCCGGTTACCATGGCGACACCTTTTTTTTAACCCCACGTTGACCTGACCCCGGCCCACATCTAACCCCATTCCAAGTTTTAAGTCGATGGGAACTCCTGTGTCTCAGGCGGCTTCGCCGCCTTCGACACAGTCGTCCATTGTTTACTCTGCCGCCATGTTGTTTTTCTCGTGACGTAACCATGGTAACCGAAAAATTTGTTCACAGACCTAAATCATCTGACTTTACCTACCCACACACCAAATTTCGGTCAAATCGGAGCACTTTGAGTTTTCGGCGGCCATTTTGTTTGTGCCCACTTCCGGTTACCATGGCAACGCCATTTTTTTTCACCCACTATGACCTGACCCTGGCCCACATCTAACCCCATACCAAGTTTTCAGTCGATGGGAACTCCTGTGTCTCAGGCGGCTTCGCAGCCTTCGACACAGTCGTCCATTGTTTACTCTGCCGCCATTTTGTTTTTCTCGTGACGAAACCATGGTAACCGAAAAATTTGTTCACAGATCTTCATCACGTGACTTTACCAACCCACACACCAAATTTCGGTCAAATCGGATGGCTTTGAGTTTTCGGCGGCCATCTTGTTTGTGCCCACTTCCGGTTACCATGGCAACGCCATTTTTTTTACCCCACCATGACCTGACCCTTGCCCACACCTAACCCCATACCAAGTTTCAAGTCGATCGGAATAAAACTGTGGAAACGTATGAGTGTCACACAGACAGACACACACACACACACACAGACAGACAGCGAAAATATATATAGAGACTAGCCGCTTCGCGGCCAGGCAATGCGCAAAGCATCAAAGCCACATACAAAGCCAAATTCTTCAGCCACCATTTTGTTTATCTCATTACGTAACCATAACCAAAAATGTGTTCACAGATCTTCATCATTTGACTTTACCTACCCATACACCAACTTTCGGTCAAATCGGAGCACTTTGAGTTTTCGGCGGCCATCTTGTTTGTGCCCACTTCCGGTTACCATGGCGACACCTTTTTTTAACCCCACCATGACCTGACCCCAGCCCACATCTAACCCCATTCCAAGTTTTAAGTCGATGGGAACTCCTGTGTCTCAGGCGGCTTCGCCGCCTTCGACCCAGTCGTCCATTGTTTACTCTGCCGCCATTTTGTTTTTCTCGTGACGTAACAATGGTAACCGAAAATTTTGTTCACAGATCTTCATTATTTGACTTGACCAACCCACACACCAAATTTTGGTTAAATCGGAGCACTTTGAGTTTTCGGCGGCCATCTTGTTTGTGCCCACTTCCGGTTACCATGGCAACGTCATTTTTTTAAACCCCACCATGACCTGACCCTGGCCCACATCTAATCCCATTCCAAGTTTTAAGTCGAAGGGAACTCCTGTGTCTCAGGCGGCTTCGCCGCCTTCGACACAGTCGTCCAAATTCTTCAGCCGCCATCTTGTTTTTCTCGTGACGTAACCATGACAACCAAAAAATTATTGCGCAGATCTTCATCATTCGACTGTACCTACCCACACACCAAATTTCGGTCAAATCGGAGCACTTTGAGTTTTCGGTGGCCATCTTGTTTGTGCCCACTTCCGGTTACCATGGCAACTCCATTTTTTTAACCCCACCCTGACCTGACCCCGGCCAACACCTAACCCCACACCAAGTTTCACCTACCCACACACCAAATTTCGGTCAAATCGGAGCACTTTGAGTTTTAGGCGGCCATCTTGTTTGTGCCCACTTCCGGTCACCATGGCAACACCATTTTTTAATCCCACCAATACCTGACCCCGGCCCACACCTAACCCATACCAAGTTTTAAGTCGATGGGAACTCCTGTGTCTCAGGCGGCTTCGCCGCCTTCGACACAGTCGTCCAAATTCTTCAGCCGCCATCTTGTTTTTCTCGTGACGTAACCATGACAACCAAATTTTTTTTTCACAGATCTTCATCATTTGACTGTACCTACCTACACACCAAATTTTGGTCAAATCGGAGCACTTTGAGTTTTCGGCGGCCATCTTGTTTGTGCCCACTTCCGGTTACCATGGCAACACCATTTTTTTAACCCCACGTTGACCCGACCCGGGTCCACACCTAACCCCATACCAAGTTTCAAGTCGATCGGAATAAAACTGTGGAAACGTATGAGTGTCACACACACAGACACACACACACACACACACACACACACAGACAGCGAAAATATATATACAGATTTATGTATGTGTGTGTGTACGTGTATGTATGTACGTGTGTTTTCTTGTATTGCGCGCTCGGGCATGTTCAATGCGCCACGCACTGTTCATAGCCGGAAGAGGCGGGTTTTGAGTTCCGCTTTGAAGTTTGTCAGCGAGATAGACTTTTTCAACGTTTCGGGGACCCTGTTCCACAATATAGGACCTGCAGAGGCGAACGATCGGTCACCATACCCTCTCAATTTACTTGTGTCTGGGTGTCCTTCTGTATTTCTGCGTGTGTCCGTGTATCCGTCTGTATCTCTGCGTGTGTCCGTCTGTATCTCTGCGTGTGTCCGTGTGTCCGTCTGTATCTCTGTGTGTGTCCGTGTGTCCGTCTGTATCTGTGTGTGTCCGTGTGTTCGTCTGTATCTCTGTGTGCGTCCGTGTGTCCGTCTGGATCACTGTGTGTGTTCGTGTGTCCGTCTGTATCTCTGAGTGTGTCCTTGTGTCCGTCTGTATCTGTGTGTGTGTGTGTGTGTCCGTGTGTTCGTTTGTATCTGTGTGTGTCCGTGTGTCCGTCTGTATCTCTGAGTGTGTCCTTGTGTCCGTCTGTATCTGTGTGTGTGTGTGTGTGTGTGTCCGTGTGTTCGTTTGTATCTGTGTGTGTCCGTGTGTTCGTCTGTATCTCTGAGTGTGTCCTTGTGTCCGTCTGTATCTGTGTGTGTGTGTGTGTCCGTGTGTTCGTTTGTATCTGTGTGTGTCCGTGTGTTCGTCTGTATCTCTGTGTGTGTCCGTGAGTCCGTCTGTATCTCTGTGTGTGTCCGTGGGTCCGTCTGTATCTCTGTGTGTGTCCGTGTGTCCGTCTATGTATCTGTGTGTCTTCGTGCTCAAGTATGTGTCTGCGTGTCTAGCTGCATGCGCTCCCTTGCACAAACAGTATTCAACTGCAGGAAAGGGTCGTTGGAGGTAAAGGCTCGGGGTTGTGTGAGTAGAGAGCGAGTACTTTGCAAGCTCTGTGCTGCGAGTGGCGTTGGCCTAAAGCGCACGTGATGTGTAGTCACTAACGGCTGCGTCCCATTGCCACCAAAGCGTCAGCTGCCACAACTGTGCATGCAGCAGATAAAATCGCATCCACAGCCACTGCTCCGACAGCGTCGCCTCCAGTCACGCGATCTTCTGTAGTGAACGTGGACGTCGGAATAACGGGCCTGTCAATGTGGTTCTGGCGTAAGCGTAAAGATGTTACGCACAAATGTTGTTCCGTTATCGATACCCTTGACTTCCGTCCTTCATGTTGTTGAAACAGCATACGAACTCCATCGCGGTTACGCTCTTCCTGAATACAGTATTCCCCTGTTGCCTGCACCAGCACCAGCACCATGCTCCTCCAGCGCCTGCTCCTGCTCAACCAACTTTTCCTTCTCCTGCCACTCCTCCTCCTCCTCCTCCTCCTCCTCCTCCTCCTCCTCCTCCTCCTCCCCCTGCCATTCCTCCTCCTCCTCCTCCTCCTCCTCCTCCTCCTCCTCCTCCTCCTCCTCCTCCTCCTCCTCCTCCTCCTCCTCCTCCTCCTCCTCCTCCTCCTCCTCCTCCTCCTCCTCCTCCTCCTCCTCCTCCTCCTCCTCCTTCCCCTGCCATTCCTCCTCCTCCTCCTCCTCCTCCTCCTCCTCCTCCTCCTCCTCCTCCTCCTCCTCCTCCTCCTCCTCCTCCTCCTCCTCCTACTCCTTCTCCTCCTCCTCCTCCTCCTCCTCCTCCTCCTCCTCCTCCTCCTCCTCCTCCTCCTCCTCCTCCTCCTCCTCCTCCTCCTCCTCCTCCTCCTCCTCCTCCTCCTCCTCGTGCCGTGCGTGCAGCAGGCGGCAGCTGGCAGCAGGCGTAGTGGGCAGATGTCCAGCCCATGGCCAAGTGGCTTTTTTACTGGCTACTTGCTGGCCAGACACGGGGCACCGAGGGGCAGGGGGTCAGGACGTAATTAGTCCATGGGGTACGGAACCCCTGGGGACAGTCCGGCACAAAGGTGGAAGGGGGAGAGGTCGATTGCTGGGTGGGTTGGACTGCTGGTGGAGGGGCAGAGGTCGAGTTTCCCTCCTCTTTCCCTGTGACCCACCGCCTGGACCTGTGTGTTTTGACTGGCCACTCCCACGTCCTGGCTCCGCCTTTCTTTTTCTTTCCTTCGCTCACTCCTCCTCATCTCTCTGTCCCTCCCCTGTGACCAACCTACTGCCCGTCTTGGATTCAACGTCTCCTCCACTTCGCCCCCACTGCTTTCCTTGTCCTGGACATGTGTGCGTCTACTGGCCACTCCCAGGCCCTGACCCCCCAGGCTCCTCATCCACTCTCAGCCCCCCTCCCCCCTTCCGCCCGCCCCCGCGCCCTTATCTTCCATCGCTTCATGCCCCCCACCCACCCCACCCCCTCCCCGGTACTTCTTTGTAGTGGCCAGCGCGGACGCTCCCCTGCTTGTCTTTGCTGTTTGCGTTGCGAGTGGTCTCCCCTCCCACGGTCGCGTGTCACATGCCCAGACTCTGGCCGCGTGCTGGATTTGTCTGTTAAAAAACAGGAATGAGAGAGAGAGAGAGAGAGAGAGAGAGAGAGAGAGGAAGGGGAGACGAATGACGTTTGTCCGGGAGCCAAAATGGGCATACCTGGTACCGTAGGCGGCATTGTCTGCGTGAGGGAGGGAGTGGTGGCGGTGTCTGCGTGATGGAGGGAGTGGCGGCGGTGTCCGAATGTGGCCGGACTGCCTGCAGTTAACTGCTCTCTCCCTCCCCTCTCTTTCTTGGCTTCCTCTGCAACCGTGACATGACAGTTTCATGTTGTCTTCTCTTTTGGTTGTCCGTGAGATCGTTGCACTCATGAATAGACTGTGTTTGTGTTTGTTTGGGGGTTTTGTTTTTTGTTCGTTGACAAAGAAATCCCATGGTTCATTTCTAAAGGCCTCTTCCAGAAAACGCTTTAAAACTCTTTGAGAAAAATAGATGCAATGTTCTCTGTCGTTGTGTGTGTGTGTGTGTGTGTGTGTTTGTGTGTGTGTGTGTGTGCGCGCGCGCGTGCTTGAGTATGTGTGTATGTGTGTGTGTGTGCGTGTGCATGCGTGTGTGGGTGTGCGTGTGTGTGCGCGCGTGTATGTGTGTATGTGTATGTATGTGTATGTGTGTGTGTGTGTGTGTGTGTGTGTGTGTGTGTGAGCGCGTGTGTGTTCAAAATGTCATGCAATGTTCAATACGTAGTTTATTTCTAAACCACGGGGCAAAGAGAAGAATGTGTCGTCCATTCATCGTGCAGCGCTGAAATATGGTAGCGATATTCTCACTGTCGCGAAGTTTCAATGGCATGTCTGGCCGATATTTAAATCTCAAGATTTTGTTGGCCTTAGAAATATGGTGATAAGAAAAATCAACACAAATTTGTATCTGTTTCTCTTTGAGGGGGGTGAATGCCTTTACCTCTCTCTGTCTCTCTGTCTCTCTCTCTCTCTCTCTCTCTCTCTCTCTCTCTCTCTCTCTCTCTCTCTCTCTCTCTCTCTCTCTCTCTCTCTCTCTCTCTCTCTCTCTCTCTGTCTCTCTCTCTCTCTCCCTCCCTCCCTCCCTCCCTCCCTCTCTCTCTCTCTCTCTCTCTCTCTCTCTCTCTCTTTCTCCCTCTCCCTCCCTCCCCCCCCCTCCCCCCCTCTCTCTCTCTCTCTCTCTCTCTCTCTCATCTCATCTCATCTTATGTATATATCTCGCTCAAGTGTGTTTCGATAATGATTACATATGCGCAAATTACATAAGATGCGTAAGGACAACATAAATAACCCCCCGAGAATGGAGCCACGTTTTATATTCATTCATAAATTATCCAAAACGAAACCAAAAAACAACATAGACATCCAGCAATCACACTTGTAATAATTATGGCATTTTATAATGGTGTCCGGCACTTTACAACTTTCACGGGAAAATGGTGTCGTCAACTATGTTGGTGTTTCTTATTTGACTGTACCCGCTCACTAATAATAATAATAATAATAGATCACTTTTATAACGCGCAATACTCCCACACAGTGAGACTCAAAGCGCCTTAAAAAAAAAGAAAGAAAAGAAAATAGAAATCACAAAACACACAATAGGAAAATAAATGAAAGTAATAAACATCAAGGTAAGAGAAACAAAGATGAAAAGCAGATGATATAAAACAACACAGCAACACAAACCAGACATTCAGTCAACATTCATACAGACGAAAAAACAACAACAAAAAAACAGTTTATACAGATATGTACAATGCTAACGGTTCTCAGGAAGCAGTCAGGCCCTAGGGGCACTAAACAGAAAAAGCTTTACGGAAAAAATGGGTCTTGAGGTTAGATTTGAAGGAAGGAAGAGAAGTGATGCCACGGAGAGATGACGGCAGAGCATTCCAGACAGAAGGTGCTTGAAAGTGAAAGGATCTCTGGCCAAAGGATTTGGTGGTGGTTTTAGGTTTGCAGAGAAGTTTTTCAGAGCCTGAGCGGAGAGAGCGAGAGGGTTGGTAGATCTGAAGAAGAGATGAAGGAGAAGCTGAGGAAGTGGTGAGTGAGAGGGTCGTGCACAGCAATGAAGAGGTCGTAGACAGCAGTGAGATGGCCGTAGACAGTAGTATGAGGGTCGTAGACAGCAGTGAGAGGGTCGTAGACAGTAGTATGAGGGTCTTAGACAGTAGTGCGAGGGTCGTAGACAGTAGTATGAAGGTCTTAGACAGTAGTATGAGGGTCGTAGACAGTAGTGAGAAGGTCATTGATAGCAGTGAGAGTGTCGTAGACAGCAGTGAGAGGTCGTAGACAGTAGTATGATGGTGGTAGACAGCAGTGAGAGGGTCGTAGACAGAAGTGAGAGGGTCGTAGACAGTAGTGAGAAGGTCGTAGATAGCAGTGAGATGGTCGTAGACAGCAGTGAGAGGGTCGTAGACAGTAGCATGAGGGTCGTAGACAGCAGTGAGAGGGTCGTAGACAGAAGTGAGAGGGTCGTGGACAGCAGAGGGTCGTAGACAGCAGTGAGAGGGTCGTGGCCAGCAGTGAGAGGGTCGTGGACAGCAGTGAGAAGGTCGTGGACAGCAGTGAGAGGGTCGTGGACAGTAGTATGAGGGTCGTAGACAGCAGTGAGAAGGTCGTAGACAGCAGTGACAGGGTCTTAGACAGCAGTGAGAGAGTTGTAGACAGTAGTATGAAGGTCGCAGACAGCAGTGAAAGGGCGTAGACAGCAGTGAGAGGGTCTTAGATAGCAGTGAGAGGGTCGTAGACAGTAGTATGAGGGTCGTAAACATCCGTGAGAGGGTCTTAGACAGCAGTGAGAGGATTGTAAACAGCACGAGAGGGCGTAGACAGCAGTGAGAGGGTCGTAGACAGTAGAATGAGGGTCGTAGACAGCAGTGAGAGAGTCTTAGACAGCAGTGAGAGGATTGTGAACAGCAGTGAGAGGGCGTAGACAGCAGTGAGAGGGTCGAAGACAGTAGTATGAGGGTCGTAGACAGCAGTTAGAGGGTCGTAGACAGTAGTATGAAGGTCGTAGACAACAGTGAAAGGGTCGTAGACAGTAGTATGAGGGTCGTAGACAGCAGTTAGAGGGTCGTAGACAGTAGTATGAGGGTCGTAGACAACAGTGAAAGGGTCATAGACAGTAGTATGAGGGTCGTAGACAGCAGTTAGAGGGTCGTAGACAGTAGTATGAGGGTCGTAGACAGCAGTTAGAGAGTCGTAGACAGTAGTATGAGGGTCGTAGACAACAGTGAAAGGGTCGTAGACAGTAGTATGAGGGTCGTAGACAGCAGTTAGAGGGTCGTAGACAGTAGTATGAGGGTCGTAGACAACAGTGAAAGGGTCGTAGACAGTAGTATGAGGGTCGTAGACAACAGTGAAAGGGTCGTAGACAGCAGTGCGAGGGTCGTAGACAGCAGTGAGAGGAGCTGGAGACGGAAAGTTGAAGAAGGACTTGAAAGGACTGGAGCGGTAAAACGGTGGCGGCAAGGAGTGCGGCGCTCCACACACGCCCCTTACTGCGGGACGATGAAGAGGCGGCACGTAAATCCGCTCCAGCCTCTGTCTCCCTCAATCGCCCACCCCGATCCAGTTTGAGTGATGGCCGTCCGTCTGTGTCTCAGTCTGCCCTCGCACCATTGCCCTCTCAGACAAAACAGCAGGCCGCTGTGATGTATGGAATGGGATTTGTTGTCAACACACAGGGGAGGCAATTTATGGGCGGACCAGGCGCTGGGGCAGTTAGGCCCACAATGCCACTGGTCACTTCATCTGGCGCCCCTCGTCCTTTTAGGCCTGTGTGCTCAGGCCTCCTCTGCCTAATGAAATGGAAGTGACCCTTTCTTTCGCGACGGTCGATTGCCTTTTCCCGCCTGTCCGCCATTGAGCACCCTCTCGGACTGCCCGCTCTGGCCCCGTCCCGGCCCCGGATTGGCTGTCTGTCCTCTATGTCCCGTCTGCACCGACGTCCTCAAGATTGGCTTCATTTTTCATGCTGACTCTCTTTGCTTTTTTTGTTCCCTCCTCATCCCCCACCCACCCCTTCTTCGGCTTCTCTCTCTCTCTCTCTCTCTCTCTCTCTCTCTCTCTCTCTCTCTCTCTCTCTCTCTCTCTCTCTCACTCTCTTTCTCTCTCTCTCTCTCTCTCTCTCTCTCTCTCTCTCTCTCTCTCTCTCTCTCTCTCTCTCTCTCTCTCTCTCTCTCTCTCTCTCTCTCTCTCTCTCTCTCTCTCTCTCTCTCTCTCTCTCTCTCCCATTCATTTGTGCACTGTAACGCAACCTGCACATTTTCACAAATGAAGAACTTGTAAAAGTTTACAAAGTCCGAAAGTAAAATGTTTGAATAGACACTGATTGTTCGAGCTTGACGTTGATCCACAGACTCGTCCAGCTCCTCCGGTGATCTGTGATGGTCTGCCCTCTAGCGTGTGTGTGATGGCCCAGTGCATGTGAAGGTAACTGCGCTAGGTTTTGTGATGCGAGTTTGCCTTTGTGGTGGTCGGTGGTAAGGTTGAAGTCAAGTCATTCTGTAAACCCGAGTCAGTAGTATTGACTGGCACAGTTTGTAATGAATGCGTAATAGGCTTGACCCTTCGCATTACAGCCTTGCGCCAAAAATAGTTCGTTCTGATACTATTTCTCTCTCCACTTTTTACAGAAATCATTCAGATGTCAAAACTTGTTTCCATTTCAACACAAACATTTTATTGTATCGAATTAATGCTTGTTTGTTGTCTCAACAAGAGTAAGTTAAGAGTTTTGTGCGAAATAGTCTTAGAACTACTTTAACGGCTTATGTCAGGGAGCACATTGCTATCCCACAAGCCTCTCGTGTGACCTCCGTTTGCATAAATTGGCCAAAAACCTTCCATCACGTGATGTGAACTGTGCTAGAGATACTTTTGCCGGTAGGCGAAATCTCTAGTTTACTAGAATGAAGTCAAGTAAGACGCAGGGGCGAAGTCGAGTTACTTTCCACTCTTTATTGGCCGTTGGTACAAGCTCTTAGTAAGTGAACTTCTGGGCCCGGATGGTGAAATGGTCTCTCTCACCCAGATGGAATGGGGTCTGCTTAAGCAAGCACTGCAGCCTCCATTTATCGAGATGGACAAGAGCAGGTGCAAAAAGGGAACTTGAAGGTTCACTTCCGGAGGACCCTCATACAAAGAATGGAAGACAGGGGTCAGAGAGGTGCGGGTGGGTGCTGACAATCTGGCTGTTCCGCAAACTGAGTGGAGCAGTTCACTAGCCGAGGGTCACACTAAGGTAACGAGTGAGTGACAGGGCAGCGACTGACAGGGCAGCTTCGACAACAATCAGACCACAACTTTCACAA
>JAWQFJ010033122.1:7500-25000 GCA_034096865.1 Theodoxus fluviatilis
GGCAAAGCAGTCACGTAGTCAAAAGTTTTCGCGTGCGATTAAAAAGTTTGCCGCGAGCATCGCTTGAAGGTTTATGCGCAGCTCAGCTGCGAAGCTACATAGCCTTGTACACGTAAGGCTTTCCTTTCGCTCATGTGGTGGGAATTAGTCAGTAATTAACGCTCTCTCTGACTGACCAGCACAGCTCATGGGGTGGGAATAAGTCAGTAATTAACCCTCTCTCTGACTGACCAGCACAGCTCATGTGGTGGGAATTAGTCAGTAATTAACGCTCTCTCTGACTGACCAGCACAACTCACGGGGTGTAAATTAGTCAGTAATTAGCCCTCTCTCTGACTGACCAGCACAACTCATGTGGTGGGAATTAGTAATTAACGCTCTCTCTGACTGACCAACACAGCTCATGTGGTGGGAATTAGTCAGTAATTAGCTCTCTCTCTGACTGACCAGCACAACTCATGGGGTGTAAATTAGTCAGTAATTAGCCCTCTCTCTGACTGACCAGCACAGCTCATGTGGTGGGAATTAGTCAGTAATTAGCCCTCTATCTGACTGACCAGCACAACTCATGGGGTGTAAATTAGTCAGTAGTTAATTACGCTCTCTCTGACTGACCAGCACAACTCATGTGGTGGGAATTAGTCAGTAATTAACCCTCTCTCTGACTGACCAGCACAGCTCATGTGGTGGGAATTAGTCAGTAATTAACCCTCTCTCTGACTGACCAGCACAGCTCATGTGGTGGGAATTAGTCAGTAATTAACCCTCTCTCTGACTGACCAGCACAGCTCATGTGGTGGGAATTAGTCAGTAGTTAACCCTCTCTCTGACTGACCAGCACAGCTCATGTGGTGGGAATTAGTCAGTAATTAGCCCTCTCTCTGACTGACCAGCACAACTCATGTGGTGGGAATTAGTCAGTAGTTAACCCTCTCTCTGACTGACCAGCACAACTCATGGGGTGTAAATTAGTCAGTAATTAGCCCTCTCTCTGACTGACCAGCACAGCTCATGTGGTGGGAATTAGTCAGTAAGTAACCCTCTCTCTGACTGACCAGCACAACTCATGTGGTGGGAATTAGTCAGTAGTTAACCCTCTCTCTGACTGACCAGCACAGCTCATGCGGTGTAAATTAGTCAGTAAGTAACGCTCTCTCTGACTGACCAGCACAGCTCATGTGGTGGGAATTAGTCAGTAGTTAACCCTCTCTCTGACTGACCAGCACAACTCATGCGGTGGGAATTAGTCAGTAGTTAACCCTCTCTCTGACTGACCAGCACAACTCATGGGGTGTAAATTAGTCAGTAATTAGCCCTCTCTCTGACTGACCAGCACAGCTCATGTGGTGGGAATTAGTCAGTAGTTAACCCTCTCTCTGACTGACCAGCACAGCTCATGCGGTGTAAATTAGTCAGTAAGTAACGCTCTCTCTGACTGACCAACACAGCTCATGTGGTGGGAATTAGTCAGTAAGTAACGCTCTCTCTGACTGACCATCACAGCTCATGTGGTGGGAATTAATTAATTACGCTCTCTCTGACTGACCAGCACAGCTCATGCGGTGTAAATTAGTCAGTAAGTAACGCTCTCTCTGACTGACCAACACAGCTCATGTGGTGGGAATTAGTCAGTAAGTAACGCTCTCTCTGACTGACCATCACAGCTCATGTGGTGGGAATTAATTAATTACGCTCTCTCTGACTGACCAGCACAGCTCATGCGGTGTAAATTAGTCAGTAAGTAACGCTCTCTCTGACTGACCAGCACAGCTCATGCGGTGGGAATTAGTCAGTAATTAACGCTCTCTCTGACTGACCAGCACAGCTCATGTGGTGGGAATTAGTCAGTAATTAACCCTCTCTCTGACTGACCAGCACAGCTCATGTGGTGGGAATTAGTCAGTAATTAACCCTCTCTCTGACTGACCAGCACAACTCATGCGGTGGGAATTAGTCAGTAGTTAACCCTCTCTCTGACTGACCAGCACAACTCATGTGGTGGGAATTAATTAATTACGCTCTCTCTGACTGACCAGCACAGCTCATGTGGTGGGAATTAGTCAGTAATTAATTACGCTCTCTCTGATTGACCAGCACAGCTCATGCGGTGGGAATTAGTCAGTAATTAATTACGCTCTCTCTGACTGACCAGCACAGCTCATGCGGTGGGAATTAGTCAGTAGTTAACCCTCTCTCTGACTGACCAGCACAGACAACACAACGTAGCAGCTATATAGTTAAGTAGAGAATCTGGTACGTTTTTTTCTTAAGTGACCACCAAAGCCTCGTGGTCATTATGACCCGCTTTGCCCTAATTGCAGAATTCGATATGTCATTTTTGACTCACATGCGAACCAATAGTGAGTCTATGTACTCACCCGTTTCGTCCGTCCGGGCGTCCGGGCGTCCGGGCGTCCGAAAACTTTAACGTAGGATTTTTCTCGGAGACTATTAAGTCTATCAATACCAAATGTGGCATGATAGTGTATGATGACAAGGCCTCAAAAAACATGCATAGTGACATGTCCTTGCTTCAAGGTCAAGGTCGCAGGGGCCATAAATGTTGTCTAAAAAACAGTCATATTTCACATTTTCTCAATTTTCTCTGAAGTTTTTGAGATTGGATACCTGACCTATATATGGTATATAGGGCAAAGTAATCCCTATCTTTTGATACCAGTTTGGTTGACCTTGCTTCAAGGTCAAGGTCACAGGAGCTCTTCAAAGTTGGATTGTATACATATTTTGAAGTGACCTCGACCCTGAACTATGGAAGATAACTGTTTCAAACTGAATAATTATGTGGGGCACATGTTATACTTTCATCATGAGACACATTTGGTCACATATCGTCAAGGTCAAAGTCACTTTGACCCTTATGAAATGTGACCAAAATGGGGTAGTGAACCACTAAAAGTGACCATATCTCATGGTAGAAAGTGCCAATAAGCACCATTGTGCTTCCTATGTCTTGAATTAACAGCTTTGTGTTGCATGACCTTGGATGACCTTGACCTTGAGTCAAGGTCACATGTATTTTGGTAGGAAAAATGTGTAAAGCATTTCTTAGTGTATGATGTCATTGGTAGGTTTAGTTGTTTGACCTTGACCTTGAAGGTCACCTGAAGGTCAAGGTCATATAAAGGTCAAGGTCAAGCATGTGAGTCGTATGGGCTTTGCCCTTCTTGTTCACTTTCACATGGGTGGAATACAGACTGTGAAATGTTCTAAGAGTCGGCACAGTACCAAGTTTTTAAAAGGTCATTTTAAAAATATGGTCGAAAATATGTTTTTATATCACTTCACAGTAAATTCAATGTATGATATGACTCTATGTTTTGTTTATGGGGAAATGGGTATTTAATAGTAAAAAATTGAGAAGAAGACACGAACTGTCAGGTGTCATAATGAGGTTTGAGAACTTTAAATGCAGTTTCCTCGGTTTCCAGGTTTTCACCTCCGTGTGTTAGATTTCAGACATCATATCGCTGTGCTCTGAAGTGTGATTTCCTTTAAATTTGGCACATATATGGTTCGTACAGCCTGCTTAATGGGATGACCCATAATAAAAACTGCACACGAAGCAACCAGCATCTCTTGCCCCGTTGCTTGCGGCCGGTTGCCGGCCATCGTGGCAGGCAATGCTGAAGACTAAGCTCTCACACGCTCCCACAGTGATCTTTCACCTCTCGCCACGTTCTATTTATGGATGCGTCTCTGTATTAGCCAAAGTGGTTGACGCCATTGTTGAACACATTGTTTTCCGCGGTAAACGTTGACGTCATACGCAGGTGCTCTGTGACTGGTGGATTCACAGAGCGTGGCACGCCATTGTCCCAGAAATTAGAACAGGTTTTACGGCGAGCAACTCAGTTGCCGACGGCTTGGAAAGTTGCTTGGATTGCCAGTTGCTTTCAACCGACGTCGCACACGAAGCAATGCATGGGAAGCAATCAAGTTGCTTGAGTGGAATTGCCTCGTGTGCGAAGAAGGCCTTTAACGCACCACACGCAATCCTCTCGCGGGACCGGAGACGCGTTTCGTTTTAAATGGTTAAAAAAAAGTTAGAAACGAGCGTTTACACCGAGCGTTCACACCGAGCGTTCACACCGAGCGTTCACACCGAGCGCTCGCGAAGCCCAAAGCTTTGTCCGAATTAAACCTGTCCACGCAGGCGCTCGCCGTGAGCGCTCGTCTGAGAACGCTTTAAAAATATTTCCCGAAAGAAACGCGCCTCTAAGCTGCAGGCCGCCTCGCCCTGGCGATAGCGATCGAGTCGGCTCCGTCTGGTCTTCTCGAAAATGGCTGTCGCTTTCCTTGCGGCCGCCCTCCAGTCGGTTCTGTCCTTAGTCAGGAATTCCAGATCGCTGGGAGGCACGCCGCCATGCCGGAAGTGTTCTCTCACACAGTCCTTAGCGCTCTTAAGGACGCCCAAGGTTGCTGTCTCCCTGCTCCAGAAGGCCGCAGAGGACCTGACGTTGTATATACACGTGACTCGTCCATGTGCGTGATGTGGCCAGTCCATCTGAGCTGAGTTTTCATGATCAGGGCGTGAATGCTAATTGTAAGACCACCCCTGTGTAGTGCCTCCATGTTTGTCACACTGCCCTGCCAATGAGCTATAGAAAAAGTAATGAAAAATATTCAGCCATTTAAAACACAATGCATTCACACACACACACACACACACACACACACACACACACACGCGCGCGCACACGCACACACACACGCGCACATGCAAACACACACGCACGCACGCATGCGCACGCACGCACGCACACACGCACGCACGCACGCACGCACACATGCACGCACACAAACACGCACTCACTCACATACATCACCGAAATGAACCAACTTCATCGGCATTTGTTATCATAGTAGAATTTCCTATGAGACATTCTTCCATAAAACACAATTACGTGGTGATAGTATTCCGGGTATCAAATGTAGAAACCTTCTTTAGACTCCACAAAGTCGTCTTCGCCGACACCAAAACAGCGCCAGGAAGTCGATGATGAGTCCCTCTCCGCGCATGCGTAATCGGATTAGCACCGTATCCTGATCACGAGCGCTGTAAACCTGTTTTTAAAACTGCCATTACCTTCGCCAAGAATTCTAAATGCTTGTTGCATTCCTGATAGGACAAACATAGACGGCGACAGTCGGTTTCTGCTAGCTAGACCAGTGGTCTTTTCATGTACTGTGCGCGGGCTGTGTGTGTGTGTGTGTGTGTGTGTGTGTGTGTGTGTGTGTGTGTGTGTGTGTGTGTGTGTGTGTGTGTGTATGTGTATGTGTGTGTGTGTGTGTCTGTTTGTCTGTCTGTTTGCCTGCCTGGCTGCCTGTCTGTCTGTCTGCCTGTCTGTCTGTCTGTCTGTCTGTCTGTCTGTCTGTCTGTCTGTCTGTCTGTCTGTCTGTCTGTCTGTCTGTCTGTCTGTCTGTCTGTCTGTCTGTCTGTCTGTCTGTCTGTCTGTCTGTCTGTCTGTCTCTGTCTGTCTCTGTCTGTGTCTCTGTCTGTATCTCTGTCTGTCTGTCTCTGTCTGTGTCTCTGTGCGTCTGTCTGCCTGCCTGCCTCTCTCTCTCTCTCTCTCTCTCTCTCTCTCTCTCTCTCTCTCTCTCTCTCTCTCTCTCTCTCTCTCTCTCTCTCTCTCTCATATGACACGTATTGCTTGAACTTCAAGACTCACTGAGCTGACAGTTGTCAAAGGCATCTACTAAAATATTTGTCATTGCTGATCATTTTCTTCATATACCTTACCAATTGTTGTGCATAGATTAGCTACTGTGAATATTGTGTCTTAATTATCCATGTTTTCATTTCTTTATGAGCAAGGACAATTTGTAAGATAGGCAGAAATGCCTAAAATTTCATCCTTGATAAATAAAGAATCAATCAATCAATCAATCAATCAATCAATCAATCAATCAATCAATCAATCAATCAATCAATCAATCAATCAATCAATCAATCAATCAATCAATCAATCAATCAATCTCTCTCTCTCTGTCTCTCTCTCTCTCTCTCTATCTATCTATCTATCTATCTATCTATCTATCTATCTATCTAATCTAATCTAATCTAATCTAATCTAATCTAATCTAATCTAATCTAATCTAATCTAATCTAATCTAATCTAATCTAATCTAATCTAATCTAATCTAATCTAATCTAATCTAATCTATATCTATCTATCTATCTATCTATCTATCTATCTATCTATCTATCTATCTATCTATCTATCTATCTATCTATCTATCTATCTATCTATCTATCTATCTATCTATCTATCTATCTATCTATCTATCTATCTAATCTAATCTAATCTAATCTAATCTAATCTAATCTAATCTAATCTATCTATCTATCTATCTATCTATCTAATCTAATCTAATCTAATCTAATCTAATCTAATCTAATCTAATCTAATCTAATCTAATCTAATCTAATCTAATCTAATCTAATCTAATCTAATCTAATCTAATCTAATCTAATCTAATCTAATCTAATCTAATCTAATCTAATCTAATCTAATCTAATCTAATCTAATCTAATCTAATCTAATCTAATCTAATCTAATCTAATCTAATCTATCTATCTATCTATCTATCTATCTATCTATCTATCTATCTATCTATCTATCTATCTATCTATCTATCTCTCTATCTCTCTATCTCTCTATCTATCTATCTTTCTATCTATCTATCTATCTATCTATCTATCTATCTATCTATCTATCTATCTATCTATCTATCTATCTATCTATCTATCTATCTATCTATCTATCTATCTATCTATCTATCTATCTATCTATCTATCTATCTATCTCTCTTTCGTGCACGCGAATGGATGTGTCCTATGTGCTGGACCTCTATTGTAAGAAAGATAACATTCCTGGTCACAGAAAAAAGACAGCTTTGAGAATGCACTGGCCTGTGGATGTGGACGTAACTTTCTCTCTATCACTACAAGCGTTTTCTTTTTATGCCTACTGGAGAGAGAGAGAGAGAGAGAGAGAGAGAGAGAGAGAGAGAGAGAGAGGGGGGGAGGGGAGGGAGGAAGAGAGTGACAGACAGACAGATAGACAGACAGAGCGACAAATGCACACAAACATACATACACAGACGCACACATACCTACATACACACAATCACACACACACACACACACACACACACACAAACACACACACACACACACAAACACACACACACACACAAACACACACACAAACATACACACTAACACACACACATACACACTAACACACTAACACACATACGCACACTAACACACTAACACACATACACACACTAACACACTAACACACATACACACACTTACACACGGCCCCTGTGACCCCACGCCAGACAATGCTGGACTCCATCAGACACACGTTTTGGTGTTCGCCCTGGGCAGGGAGCAGCATCTGGGATGGAGACAGTCTGTGAGGCATCTTCAAACGATCCCATCAGGGTGTCCATCTTGTCCCTATCACACTAGAAGTCCTGAGCCAGACATGACCTCATCAATAATGGCTGTCACTCTCTTCGCTCTTGTTTTCCATATCCACCTCCTCATTCTCCTATCACCCACTTGTGGCGCTCACAGCTAGTGCCCTCTTTGCCACTGAGGTTCCGGAGAAAGCAGCGAAAACTAGAGTGCTATCAAGTCGCCGTAAAAATTCGCTTTCGCGACGTAGCAAACGTCATGTTTACAATATGCCACTTTGTACTGTCCTTGTGGCGTCGACTTTGTATCAACTTTGATGATTTGATATTCAAAAGGTAAGACAGTTTGAAGAAAGCCAGTGTTTCTTCACTTATAACGCCATTGGAACTGTATGGCTTTAACAATCTGCGGGCTTTGTTCCAAACAAAAGGTCGGAACGAGAATGATGTCGTGTGAATGCGACATTGGTTTTACTTCCGAAATGTTGGCATGCACTGCAAGGCAATGATTTCGACTTTGAAATACATTTTTAAAAAAACATTCTTCACACCATCGACAGTATAATTCGTCCGTAATACTACAGGCAATGCGAACAACAATTGGAGAATGTTGTACACCAGAGTGCAGATGCACTGGCAAGCTTGATGAGCGTGGCTGCTCGTGGCGTGTTGTTTGCTGTCCCCACTCTTAGTCTTTCTCCAGGCTCTGTTTTCGTCTTAAATAAGGGCACCCTGAGGACTTCACTTCAACACTTTTTTACGTTTTCAATAGCAAGTACCCCTCAAATGATTGTGAAAAATGTCAAGGAAATAGAAACTATGGAAGATAGTGTCATGGTAACTGTGATAAAAATGTTTAATACACGAACGTTTCTTCTTTTTCGGTAACCTCCTCCTGAGGCTCCAGCAAGAGATATTCCTGTAAAATTGTGGTTGGTGAAACGTCTGCACAGTGAGAATAAACAGAGAAAAAAACACTTGAAATTGACATCTTAGGACTTTATACAAGAACACTTTTCATTTAGACCGTTTTAGTGTTTTTTTTTAAAACAAATGAAATATATAAGTTAGCGAGTCGTAACTTGATTTAAATGCAGTATTGTCAAAATTATATTTGTGGCTTTGCACTTTAACACATCTTAAATAAAGTCCTCAAATATTATAACGATGTGGTAAGTAGTGGATGAGATCTTGAAGCACTTACGGAAAATTGAGAAAACGGCTGTTGAAAGCTCATGACAAGGTGTCATACGGTGCAAAGTCCATTCAAAAGTCACTAGCTCTGTCGAAAACAAAAACACCCCTCTGTTGATTAATGACTGAATAAACACATTTCTATGCGACTATGGTCATAACTACTTCGTGGAAGAGGAGACGAGTGACCAGAGATGGCGAAAATAGCCAAATCTAGAATTGCGTCAGATAAAGCATTCTTGGTCAAAGGTTGACGGGAACACAGCCTTCAGAGCAGTTTGTTCCTTTTGTGTCCCCTTTGTATCGTCACACAACACGCAACTTCAACTCTTCTCTCATTCCCATAGACCCTTCTTACTCACACGCACAAAGGCGCTCAAGCGCACACACGCACGCATAGATGCACGCAAGTGCGCACACACCTACGCGCGCACGCATGCAAGGATGCACACACGTTTTACACATGCCTTTACACACTAGCCTATAAACACTTACTCACAGAAGCTTACACACGCTTGCTTTCACACACGTTCACGCTTGGGCATCCTCCATCCTCACTGAGTTGCTTTAACCCTACCAGAGCATTCCACACTTGTTGCGGATTTCAATAAAAGAAAAACCACACTTTTTAATGTGATTTAAAATGCGCTGTTACCATGCGGAACATCTGTGTCAATATCTCTCTCTCTCTCACACACACACACACACACACATACACACACACACACACACACACACACACATGCATAAACACACACACATACATACACATACATACAAACACACACAAAAGCAAACAAACACACACACATTGACTGAAAACAACTGCCACTAACTTGACTTGTAGATTGCTGCAGCATTTCCAGACGAATTCATCAGCGAGGAGTAACTCGTCTGCTCCTGCCTCTTCCACAACCTTCGCAATAGTATTCAGCCCATTTCGATATCCAAACCACCACCCACAATTTTAATCTGATTTAGACAGCCATCCTTTTTCTCCCCATGGCTTCCGTCCCCTCCCCCTCCCCCGACTCCCCCTTCATTTCACCTTCAAATGTCTTCGTGTCCAAAGTCACCTTCCAGATTAAATTCAACCGTCCTCCATTGCTTTTCTTTTTCTTTTTAATTATTTATTTAGCCCGTGATGTTCTTCACCTCAATGGGACATGTCTCTCGAACAGTCAGGCTGTCCGTTTGCTTTGCATGTTAATGTCCCTTTCCCGCCCTCTCTTCCCCTCCATCTCCGCTCCCGCCCCCACCCCACCTTTCTCACCCACGCTGCCAACATCTCCTCCTCTCATCCCACTCCCCACCCCCTTCTCCATCTCCATGTGCTGTTTTGAATTCCTCCAGCTCACCGTTCTCACCCACGCTGCCAACATCCCCTCCTCTCATCCCACTCCCCACCCCCTTCTCCATCTCCATGTGCTGTTTTGAATTCCTCCAGCTCACACGTGCATCCTCTACCGCTTCGCTCCCCTTCCTCGCCCTTATGTCCTAATGCCACCCTCCCTACCCACACCCCACTGTTGCTACTACATCTATCCCACTCCATCCCACTTTGCTCCCCTTCCTCGCCCTTATGTCCTAATGCCACCCTCCCTACCCACACCCCACTGTTGCTACTACATCTATCCCACTCCATCCCACTTTGCTCCCCTTCCTCGCCCTCATGTCCTAATGCCACCCTCCCTACCCACACCCCACTGTTGCTACTACATCTATCCCACTCCATCCCACTTTGCTCCCCTTCCTCGCCCTTATGTCCTAATGCCACCCTCCCTACCCACACCCCACTGTTGCTACTACATCTATCCCACTCCATCCCACTTCGCTCCACTTGCCCCCTCCTCCATCTCTTAAAGCCGTTATGAAACACACACACACACACACACACACCCTTTCCTTTTACCCTCCTCACTCACCCTTTCATCTTCTCCCATTTTTCTCCCTGTCCTCACCATTATCTCCTCCTACCACCCTTTGCTAATATATCCACCAAGGTCCACGCCACCTCACTTCATATCCCGCCCACCCCCACCCCCACCCCCACCCCTCCCCCTGCCTCCCTGCCTCCCTGCCCATCCCCTTGTCGACAGAATTTAAGAGAGAGCAGGGCGGACTCCTCACCAGAAGAAGAGAGACAGCGACGAAGTGAAGACCACAGCGGCTGCAGCGAGACTCACAGACTGCTACAAGACACTGGCACCAGCGGCAGGGAGAAGCTGAGCTCAAAGACTTCGACTCCTTCCTGACTCCAAGTCTCGCCCACACGGTGAGTAAAGGATATATCGAGAGGCCCAGTGATCGGGGGTAAAATGTGAAGCGATCTGAGACCCAGGAGTGCGTGATAAGTCGCTATATAAAACCAACAATGTCGAAGTTCTAGCGTCACACCTGTCTTCGACTTTGCTGGTGTATATCAGGACTGCAGAACCATTCGAGAATCCCCCAGAAGATGCACAGATCTTGTCCTTTTTGAAATCAAGAGACTGCCAACCAGGGGTATTCAAATCCATTCGCCCACTCGACTACGGCGAATAAAAATTTCCTGGGGCTAGATAAAACTGCAGAATCGCTCGCCCGACGGGCTTTAGAAATAAATAAATAATATTTAAAGAACACTTCCATGCTGTTTCCAACTGTCGTACTTATTTACTCGGCTCCGCGACTTAATCACAATAGTCATTTATTCTGCTGCGATGTCTGTCATCTTTCTTTTTCTGCGATAACACTCCGCGAAACTTCCTGTCAGGAGGACGATTGGTTCAAGAAGAGAATGAATTCGATTTTTGATGGATGCGTTTGTGGTAAGGTAATGCAAGGATGTGTAGTATCTTTGCTGCAAATGAACCACTGTCGGAAACAAGAAGGAATCAAAATGACGAGGAAAAGAAAAAGAGATGCATCGAATGTAAACACGATAAATAAAATAGTATTTTTCCAGATAAATGAATGGTAGTATACTACGAGTTTGACTGGTATAAAAAGAAATCTTTCAGGCTCGTGAACAAACAAAACTTGTGAACACCCTTGCCAATACATGAACCGATTCCCTCACTTTTAAAACTCCGTTTCTATCTCGAGGTTCAATGCCTATGTTCTCTGAGATAGAGAGGATTTCTATTCTGATGATTGATTTGCTTTCGTTTGCTCCGGCTGCCCTCTCCCTGCCTCCTTTCTGCAAAGGCATGCGACCTCAGGTCCAGCAAGTGTAAAATGTGTTATCAATGTATGCATGAGCGACTGGGACGACATAGTGACTAGCAAATTACTCTACGTGTTATCAATGTATGCATGAGCGACTGGGACGACTTAGTGACTAACAAATTACTCTATGTGTTATCAATGTATGCATGAGCGACTGGGACGACATAGTGACTAACAAATTACTCCAAGTGTCGCCTACCTGCGGGTAGAGACAGCCCTCGCCCTCGCTTTCGAGGAGGTCTGAGTTTGTCCTATGTCGCCCTCGGATCGGCCAATCCTCTTTAAGTCACTCTAGCCTGCAACGGTCTGGCACTCCATCAGAGTGCCTTAGACACAGACTGACTGTGAAAAACATTCTGGTTGAATCCCTCGTCGTACTGTCCCAAGACAGAATTTTTTCAACACACAAATCCCATTCCATGACATATTCAAACACTCACTGTCTTTGACTAAGTATTAAAAGTTTATAAGCCCTTATAACAAAGTTTGAAGTATAGCTTCATTACTTTCAGAGTTCAGTTTTGGTCTTTACTTTTAAGGATCTTTTAAACTAGAATATATTTAACCTCTTTCAAAGATGTCTTACCATGTTATGCTAGATTTACATAACCTTTTCAGGCTGATAAAACGTTCAGCTTTGTTCACTCATTTCTCCATGCAAGATGGGAGATGCCAGAAGTCTGCTTACTGCTCGTCAGAGGTTCACCACAGTGATAAACTGTCTTTCGCTGTTGTTCGGCTGTTGGCTTCCAGAAGACGGTCACGCAATAGCCGTTTGTGGATCCCGTCAGAGAAACTATTCTGAAGCTTTTCTTTCCATTTGAGAACAGTGGTTTTATCTTCCAAACTTTCTGTCATTTTGGTCGTAACTATTAACGTTTTTCTGAGGTGAATTTAACATTTTTACTCAGGATCCCTGGTTTCTCAAACCGATGCTTTTAGCCAATGGGCCGGCGTAGTGACATTTGAGTGCCGACCTCTGTTTTCTTGAGCTCCGTGCCCTGTGGACCAGATGAGCGACATATTTATAATTTTCCATAGGAGTTTTAAGCGCTAAATTCACGGCTGTCTCTTTGTGAAAATGCAGCAGAAATGTGATTGCGAATGAATTGAACTGGAGTGAACAACATTCGCGGCTGTTTCTTTGAAGAAACTGTGTACTGCAAAAATATGTTTGCGAATGAATTTAATTGAAGTGAATAGCTTGGTGTTTGACGAAATATATGCACAAACTAGTTTATTAATGTTTTATAAAGACTGTAGAATTTTGGCCATATTTTATAATAAATTATCCAGAAATGAATTAATTCTGCATTAAAGGGGTTTAATAGAATTGATCCTATGGTCAACTATGTATTGTACAATCGCTTGAGGGGTTATAATCCCGTCGCTCAAATGAGTTGAGCCAGCGCTTGAAAAGCCACTTCCATGATTTGGCCCGTCGACGCGCTCAAACGTGGAATATATTATGTGAAAGGGAAATGGTTTTTAGACTGGTGTCTCTTTGCGAGTGTTCGACCGACACAATGACTCACTACAGGGTTAGGTAGCGTCCACCGTCATCCAAATGATATATACCGTATGCCAAGAAATCAAAGGAAGAAAGAAACATTGTTCCCCTTCACAAGTTTCTTGGGGAGCTTGTTGCTAATGAAGTCTTTTCCCGCTCGCCTTTCGAGAAAAACACACTCGTATTTGCTGAGTCTGAGCAACCATCTGAAGCAATGAGACGGACTTAGAGTTTTTCTTTTCAACCTTCAAATTCTCAAAACTATGCGACTTTAAGAATGCCGGTAGCCTCTGATCGTAGACAAAAGTACGAGCATCTATGTAATAGCACATCTTAATGTCTCAGTCAAACTTATTACGTTGGTACTTTGAATTATATTTAAGATGCTTTTTTCCGCCTTCTTCTTCTTCAGAACTTGTCAAAGAACCATCTGTATTCATCACCCGCCATTTTGGAAGATGACGTCAATGGGTGCCGTTGTCCGCCTGGCCTGTCTGCTGCTGGTCACTTCCGGTCTTTTGCACGTGCAGGGCGTGCTGTTCATGTCGGACCGCTCACCGCGCTCACCTTTCCCCCCTGACACGGTCAGTTCAGTGCTCATGCATAATCATTGTCTTGTGACGTTTTTTAGTGCGCATGCCCAGCGACCTATTTAACTGCCACTTGTATATCGACCGTTGGGTGATTGTCTTGAATCAACAAACGGAAGTCCGGGTTAATATAACTCTTTGTGTGATAGACTTCCCTATGAATCGCTGCCCCCCCCCCCCCCCCCCTCCTCCACCCCCCCCCCCCCCAAACCCACCCACTTCCCCCTTCCCACAGGAAAACCAAACAACCATTCAATGGCTATATGAAAATAGCGAAACCTTGCGTTCTCCATAAAGTTCACTGGAATACTGCAATGAGGAAAGAGGAGGAGGAGAAGGAGGAGGAGGAGGAGGAGGAGGAGGAGGAGGAGGAGGAGGAGGAGGAGGAGGAGGAGGAGGAGGAGGAGGAGGAGGAGGAGCAGGAGCAGGAGGAGGAGCAGGAGGAGGAGCAGAAGGAGAGGAGGAGCAGGAGGAGGAGTAGCAGGAGGAGGAGGAGGAGGAGGAGGAGGAGGAGGAGGAGGAGGAGGAGGAGGAGGAGGAGGAGGAGGAGGAGCAGGAGGAGGAGGAGGAGGAAGAAGAAGAAAAAAAGAAAGATGAAGATGATGATGATGATGATGATGATGATGATGATGATGATGATGATGATGATGATGATGATGATGATGATGATGTGCCAGGACGCAGCCATGTTCTTCCGCCTTGCGAAATGATTGGCCGTTTTTCTAGCTGTTGGAGCGTCTCACTCGCCCTCGACTAGCCATTCAGGGAGGATCGCGAGATTTGTGGTCAAACAAACGCGCCCATATTCAAACACTCATAAGATAGGATTGGTCCTTTTAGTTCAAAGTTGGTATGCTTTTATGTCACATATATGTCACTGCTTGGACGGTGGGTGACATGCAATATGATGATAGTGATTCAAATATCGATGAAGCAGGTTTCGTCACAATGTTCGTGAAGTTGTTGTGCTTTAGCGTCACATTGACGTCACTGATCTGACGGTTGATGACGAAACATGGCGACAGTGGGCGCGTTTGTTAGGCTAGTGACTCGCCTCGATGGGTAGTCTAGTGCGAGCGAGACGCATCTACGGCTAATGGAGAGAGAAACGTAGGCAACGCCTAGCCCTCGAGATTCTGCGCCTAACAAACGCGCTCAGTGGTTTTTATTTCTTCAAACACCATTGAAGCAGTATTTGTCACTACAGTATAAAGTTGTTCGTGTTTTTGCATCATATTTACGTCACTGCTCTGACGGTTGGTGACGCATAACATGGCGACAGTGCTGTTACTTTTTCAAACACCCATGAAGCAGTATTAAAGGGCGCGTTTGTTTGGCCACAAATCTCGCGATTCTCCCTGAATGGCTAGTCGAGGGCGAGTGAGACGCTCCTACAGCTAGAAAAACGGTCAATCAACTCGCAAGGCGGAAGAACATGGCTGCGTCCTGGCGCTAGAGTCGGTGAAGAAGTTGCCGATAGACGAAATAACTGACGATTCAGATATCACATCAGCTTTTCACTTCATAGAACACACCCTGGTGTCAAATCGAATGGCACGGGAACTTTTTCAACAACAAAAAAGCAACCCGGGTTCAACTGTAGAAAATGTTGTCGAAAATGTGAAGCCTAGATTCATTTCAATCAATTCAAGGGACATAATTCATAGAGCGTACGTATACTGTGAGGGACATAATTCGTAGAGCATACGTATACTGCAAGTGAAAATTTTTATTTAGGCAGTGTATGTCCAGAAATAGCAATACACCTACTCGTCTATATATATACAAATGAATATTCGAACACCAAATACTTCCGTGAACGTACACTTTTCCATTCTCGAACCCTGAGAAGCACATAACAGGCACTGTTCTCTCCGAACACCAGCCCAACTCGCACTTTCTCCGCCATTTTGGCCCATCCGGGTCACTGCAGCGGGAAGGATCGAGGGAGCTCTGTACCTCCCTCGGCTTCCCGCCTTCATGGCGAGTGCGTCCTTACGAGCGAGGAACGTAGATAACTCCTAGCCCTCGCGATTCTCTCGAGATTTTGGGCCAAACAAACGCGCCCTATCACTATAGTGTACAGTTGTTCATGCTATTGTGTCACATTTGCGTCACTGCTGTGACGGTTGATGACGTGTCCTGTGACGATGGCAGCCGTACTTTTCAAACGCCCATAATAACGTTATAGAATTCGTCACTATTTTGACAAAATGTTTGTGTTATGATAACATACCTGTAGATGTGAGAGTGGAAATTACATAACCATAATCATCTTGGTTTCAAAGCGTGTTTGTTCTTGTGAAAAGCTATTTTTAAACATACGTGGATTATATTACTGTACCTTGTTTTTACATACGTCAGACGGAAATATTTGGGAGTTGGGAGGGGGGAGGGGGGGGGGGGGGTGTTAGAGAGGAGGCAAGTGGGGGATTGAGGACTGGCGGAAATCTGAAAGGTATAGGTAAGGTTGCAGATTTATTTTTCTCCATTGAGCCATCATATTCTACCAGTGTAAAGGTAAATGTGAGTTTACAAGAAGGAAACATTTTTCTCTTAAACTCTGGGAGATCGGGTTGATTTGTGTACAGTGAGTTTCTGCTCGTGCAGTTTCACGAATGAGGAGAAAGCCTTTCATGCCTTCACGTCACATTTTATAATGATCTACGTCACCGCTTCGATGGCTGATGACGCTTGCTGTGACGTTGCAGTGCCGGGGCTACATGGAGCTCTGCAAGGACACGCGCAGGTGCTGCGGGGACCTCATCTGCTCCAACCTGGGCAACGGCGTGTGCGTCCCCGAGCTGGAGATCTGCGTGTGTCGACCCAAACGCTCCCTCTTCAACCTGTAGGCCGACTGCTCGCGAGAAACTCTTCGCTGAGACTCCAGGTCTTCCAGAAGGTTCTCCAAAGTTCCTTGCCCAACAGGAAGAGATACCACGTTCGGCGCGCTGCACTTCAGCCTCGGGTTTCCTTTCCTTCTAAAAAAATTCCATGACGAACTCGCAGAGTTTCACAACCTGCAGTCTTGTTCCTCTTTTGAAAGTTCTAATGTCACTTCCCTCGCTCCGCAACTTCTGGTTTCTTTTCCCGAAGAGCGACATCAGCACGAAACTCCAAGTCCCAGCTCTCCCCCGACGGATCTCTCTCTCCACGTCCCTATGTCATGTAAACTAGGCGTCTTCGTTAACCTCTTCATTCCCCAGTTACTCTCGGCGTCAAAGTGTCCCCTTCCACATACTTCATACCGTCATGCAGTTTCTCCCTGTCAGCATTGGCCTTTCTAAATTGGAGGCATTTCACCTCTTATTCACTGTCAAGGTTAAAAATAACCTGTATATTTTGGGGGGCTAGGAATTTCAAAAAGTGTGTACAAAAATGTCCGGGCTGTGGTACTTTCGAAATTTCAGTTTTTATTCACTGTTACAGTTCTATTAATTTAAAAAACACACACAAAACCCCCCGACTAAACAACAGCAATTTTTCTACCAAGAATCTCGAAAAGTATGTACGAGGCTAATTGAGTTTAAGAAATTCTGGAATT
>JAWQFJ010033122.1:30000-37500 GCA_034096865.1 Theodoxus fluviatilis
GCCTGGCGCCACACCATCAATGAAGCCACGATAGTGTTGGAGAGCTCCTGCAGGGACACACTAAAGGAGAAGCGCCAGAGGAGAAAAAATCGAGAGGGCCTCATGCTAGACTCTGGTCGAATCTTCCCCTGCGGCCGCTGTGGTCGGGCTTGGCGGTCCCGCATCGGCCTCTACAGCCACCAACGAGTTTGCGGTGGATGTGAACAGCAGCATCGTCTCATCTTCGTTCGCGAAGCAACGCCATGTGCGCGTGTGTGTGTGCGCGTGCATACTCGTTTGCATTCAATTTTTCACTGAAGATAGATGAATGGATGGATGGATGGATGGATGGATGGATGGATGGATGGATGGATGATGGATGGATGGATGGATGGATGATGGATGGATGGATGGATGGATGGAGGATGGATGGATGGATGGATGGATGGATGGATGGATAGATAGGATGGATAGATAGGATGGATAGATGGATGGAGTTGAAGGGTCTATCAGCCTTGTAGGCTATGTAAGGCCACAACGTTAAGGAACACCCATCCTTACTAAGGTATTAAAACTCTTTAGGACATTCACTGAGGAAAGACGTGAGTCAGCCCACAAGTTTGCACATATTCGTATAGATTGGCTTCATGACAACACACACACAGTATGTGTTCATTGTGAATGAGACAGGACGTGCCATGGCGTTTTACTTGCAGGCAAGGGGCATTTTCCTTGTAGGCAAGGGGCATTTTCCTTTGCAGGCAAGGGGCATTTTCCCTTGTAGTCAAGGGGTATTTTTCTCGACTCCAGATAACTCGGGAAGTATGCAGAAAAAAACAGACAAAAACACGTAGACAGCCAGAAAGACGACAGACCAAAAACATTGTTGTATTTTCTTTATTGCAACACGGAAACTTCATGGCATCGACGCCGTGACAGGGGTTACTTGGGCCGAAGTTGTAGACTCGTGCCGCCGAATCCAATTCAATTACTTGGCTTTGCAAATCTGCTTGAATTTCATTTGATTCCATCGTAAGCGAGACAACTAATGACGTTTGGGAAGGAGGAAAGGGTAATTTCTCGTGTTAAACAAATAAAACATCGTGAGCTCTGTTCCATATCTGATCTCGTGTGTTCCTAAATAAAAGATTGGTAAGGCAAAAAAATATGATAGAATTAAGGTGGTATGTTTTGTATTCGTAAACATTTGTTGCGGCATTTCAAAACGAAAACGTCCAGTAACTTTATTCAGTTATATAGAAATATACATCTCACGTCAGGAGATAGCAATTTTTAGCGTGAGAAAAATGAGACAGAGTCGCGAAACACAACGACACCGGACCGCGCCATTTCATCGACCTCCACAAAGTCACGTGTTTCTTAAGCATTGACGTCGGGTCGTTGGAGTGTGACCAATGTCAAGGACAAAGTTGGATCTATCAAGGTCGTGGTCGACGACGTATGGGAATCTTTGCTATTCGCATCAAGCGACCTTGGATCTGGGGGTCAAGGCCAGACCTATGACCCCCACGACAGTGGCCTGGAGGAAGCTGGAAACGTCATAGGAGCTGCAAGGGAAGATAGAAAATTAAAGTTGCATAAAATGTCAAGTCATAACTACTGCAGCACAAATGTATATAGTTTCGTCATGGATAAGTGTGAGTGGTCCTTCTAAAATGAGTCGGTACGGTCTAATATCGTAGACGATTTTTTAATTGTTGTATCATTACTAAATACAAATACTTCCCTTCGAAATGGTATTAAATTATTATCGTATGGGCAGTGGTTGATAATGTATGCTTGCTTGAATACCTGTATACTGAAGACACACCTTTTAAGAATAAATAAGAAGGGCAAAGCCCACACGACTCACATGCTGAGAGGATGTGAAAAATGGCTGTTTTTAGACAACATTTACGGCCCCTGCGACCTTGACCTTGAAGCAAGGTCAAGTCACTATGTATGTTTTCTGACGCCTTGTCATCATACACCATCATGCCAAATTGGGTGTTGATAGACTTAATAGTCTCCGAGAAAAATCCAACGTTAAAGTTTTTTACAGACGCCCGGACGCCCGGACGGACGAAACGGGTGAGTACATAGACTCACTTTTGCTTCGCATTTGAGTAAAAAAGGGCTTTATAAGTGTGCAGATAATATTCAGTTCGCATCCAACGTTTACAAAAAACGGGCACTTTCATTGGCCTATAGGGGCTCTAGGGGTGCAGTGGTGAAGACGCCCGCCTCGCGGCCAGCTGGTGCAGTGTTCAGTTCTGCACGGATTCTAGAGTTGCATCCTTGGGCAAGGTGCTTCACCCGCATTGCCTCTTCTACCCAGGAGTAAAACCGGGTAGCGGACGCTCTGCAGAGGCGACCAGGGGTGAAAGTTCCCAAAAACAAATTCTCATGTGAGCAAGAAATAAAATTGGTGGGGGAAAAAAAGAAACTCCCTCAGTGGCCAATGAAAATGCACTCTACGCACAGATGAGGGTCTCCCGTTTACTGGGACATCGCACACTACACGGATTCATTCGCAAACACAACACGGGCGCGTTGCAAGGACGCGAGGAAAGCCATATGGATTAATTGCTATCGAATTAATTACTCTTTTATTGCTAAAGGGATTCCCCGTCGGTGCAAATCCTGATATATGGTTGACGGTGCATAAGATACAAGGCTCCAGTACGAGAACAGTTTTCGAGAAAACGCAAAATATATAACTTTATCAGCGCAACAAATCACATACAGTTTCCTTACATTTACGTCACTGTAATGAAACTCATAGGAAATGGCAGGAAATGTTTTTTTGGTGCTTATAATGTCTCATTGTGTCATTTATCGTACTGTAGCCTTGTTTTCTCAAGCGCTCACATATCTCGATTCGCCTGAAGAAAAATAGTGATTCACGTCGGTAGGACCCACCCCAAACACAGTCATTCTTGTATGTAGCATGTAGGGCCAACAGCATTTCCGCCCACTACTCAAACACAGTCATTACTGTATATAGCATGTGGGGCCAACAGCATTTCCGCCCCCTACTCAAACACAGTCATTATTGTATGTAGCATGTGTGGCCAACAGCATTTCCGCCCCCTACTCAAACACAGTCATTATTGTATGTAGCATGTGGGGCCAACAGCATTTCCGCCCCCTACTCAAACACAGTCATTCTTGTATATAGCATGTGGGGCCAACAGCATTTCCGCCCCCTACTCAAACACAGTCATTCTTGTATATAGCATGTGTGGCCAACAGCATTTCCGCCCCCTACTCAAACACAGCATGTTCAGGGCACAGAACGTGGGATTATTGGCGCACATTGATCTCTTCAGCTGTAGAAAGAAAAGCGCATTTTTCACAACTAGAGAGCACTCTGAGATTGTAAACCTCCGCCAAAGAAACTCAACTGTATCTTTCATGGCCTGTATAATTAATAAAAGCGGCCATGTTCTGCTAGCCAGTAGTGCGTTCAAGAGGCCTACCGGTATCGACCGGTAGATACCGTTCGACTCTTGAACGACTTGGTACGGCCACCGGTATCGACCGGTAGATACCGCGCCGGAACGCTGTTGCGCCTGTATAACCAAAATGGCTGCCTTCGGGGAAAGGAAGAAAGTCGCCATCACACTTATTTACAGTGAGTAGCATTTTCTTTCTGAGGCGAAAGTTCAGCAATGGTACTCGTTATATCTCTTTATGTTTCCGATTCCCAAACTATATAACATATATCATTCTCTTTTTGGTCGTAATTCCAAAACGAGGAAACAGATAAACTCCAATATTTAACGGACTGTTCTGTATGTAACATCCTGACCTTTCACAACAGTTCAACAGGATCCGTTTGAAGCTTTTCGAGTTATTTTGCTGAAGCAACTAACGAACCAATGCTAACGATAGGAATAAAAGCTGACCAGGCTTCTTCCTATTTCTTTCTCTTTTTATTTTCTTCTCTCGTTATTACTTCCGACAAGGAGTTTGTGCTTTCTGGTCGGCTGGTGCGCGCATGCGTTAGTTGCTTCCTTATTCTCTGTGCAAAATAACTTGAAAAGTTCCGAACGGATTCTAATAAAATTTGGTGCAAAGTCAGGGTTTCACCCAAAGTCAGGGTTTCACCCAAGGTCAGAGTTTCACCCAAGGTCAGGGTTTCACCCAAGGTCAGGGTTTCACCCAAGGTCAGGGTTTCACCCAAGGTCAGGGTTTCACCCAAGGTCAGGGTTTCACCCAAGGTCAGGGTTTCACCCAAGGTCAGGGTTTCACCCAAGGTCAGGGTTTCACCCAAGGTCAAGGTTTCACCCAAGGTCAAGGTTTCACCCAAGGAACAAAATTAGGAGGTTATCTGTTGTTTAGTTTTAGAACTAGACCCATACGAGAAACTGTGGCTTCCTTGGGGGAGGTTTACGCTATCAGAGTAATTTCCAGTCTGAATTTTATCTACCGGCATCTCTGCAATGAGTCCATCAATAAAGAACAAGCACAGAATTAATTTAGCTTAGTCCATCAATAAGGAACAGGCACATAATTAAATTAGTTTAGTCCATCAATAAGGAACAGGCACATAATTAAATTAGTTTAGTCCATCAATAAGGAACAAGCACAGAATTAAATTAGTTTAGTCCATCAATAAGGAACAAGCACAGACTTAAATTAGTTTAGTCCATCAATAAAAAAACAAGCACATGATTAAATTAGTTTAGTCCATCAATAAGGAACAAGCACAGGATTAAATTAGTTTAGTCCATCAATAAGGAACAAGCACTGGATTAAATTAGTTTAGTCCATCAATAAGGAACAAGCACAGAATTAAATTAGTTTAGTCCATCAATAAGGAACAAGCACATAATTAAATTAGTTTAGTCCATCAATAAGGAACAAGCACAGAATTAAATTAGTTTAGTCCATCAATAAGGAACAAGCACAGAATTAAATTAGTTTAGTCCATCAATAAGGAACAAGCACAGAATTAAATTAGTTTAGTCCATCAATGAGGAACAAGCACAGAATTAAATTTGTTTAGTCCATCAATAAGGAACAAGCACAGAATTAAATTAGTTTAGTCCATCAATGAGGAACAAGCACATAATTAAATTAGTTTAGTCCATCAATAAGGAACAAGCACAGAATTAAATTAGTTTAGTCCATCAATAAGGAACAAGCACAGGAATAAATTAGTTTAGTCCATCAATAAGGAACAAGCACATGATTAAATTAGTTTAGTCCATCAATAAGGAACAAGCACATGATTAAATTAGTTTAGTCCATCACTAAGGAACAAGCACAGGAATAAATTAGTTTAGTCCATCAATAAGGAACAAGCACTGGATTAAATTAGTTTAGTCCATCAATAAGGATCAAGCACAGAATTAAAATAGTTTAGTCCATCAATAAGGAACAAGCACAGAATTAAATTAGTTTAGTCCATCAATAAGGAACAAGCACAGAATTAAATTAGTTTAGTCCATCAATAAGGAACAAGCACAGAATTAAATTAGTTTAGTCCATCAATAAGGAACAAGCACAGAAATAAATTAGTTTAGTCCATCAATAAGGAACAAGCACTGGATTAAATTAGTTTAGTCCATCAATAAGGAACAAGCACAGAATTAAATTAGTTTGTGTTTCCGGTCCCCTCAAGGGCCTCCATACTTTCCTTCATGTTTTGTTCTGGCAGCCCCACTTTAACTGTTTTCCCTGAACATATCAGTCATGTCAATCAAAGGAGATTTTTAAATGACGCACCCTGAAAAGCTGGCTGGCTTGATGGTGAACTCAGAGAGTGATTTGCTGGAAATCTGCAAAATACAGAACATTATTTCAGCGCGAGCAAACAAGTACAATTATTCATGCGTTGTCTCGAATGCTCTCTGTTGCATCTACTCAGAAGGATTTCTATGATAAAAGTGAATGCAAGTGCACAAAGCACGCATATAAAGCTTGCGAGAGAGAGAGAGAGAGAGAGAGAGAGAGAGAGAGAGAGAGAGAGAGAGAGAGAGAGAGAGTTACTGGCAGACAGACTGACACACATACAGACGGACACAGAAACACGTGCACGCGAGGAGACGAACATTCAGTCACACACGCACGCGCGCGCACACACACACAGACACACACACACATACACATATACACACACATACACACACATACACACACACACATATACGCACACATGCACACATACACACACACATACACACACAAAAAACACACACACATACACACACAAACACACACACACACAAACACACACACCTACACACACACACACGCACATACACACACACATACACACACATACACACACATACACACATACCCGCACACACACATACACACACATACACACACAGATACACACACATACACACATATACAAGATACAAGATACAAGATACAAGATACAAGATACTTTATTGTCCTCATTGATCACAAGGAAATTCGTTTTGTCGGTGGCAAAAACATAATACATACATACAAAAACAAAAACAGTTCAACATTAATTAACTCAATCATATCGCTCAAGTTATGGAGTCCATCAGAGGCAATTCAATTTAATAGAGAAACATTTTACACCAAAACAAGTAATCACAGAAGGAACAAAGACACAAGCATGCACATCAAACAATCATCGTCACGCAATAACACATACCCGATCTTCATCCATAACACATGTACAAGAACCCCCCCCCCATCATGTTCATCATCCTGCATGCACATCAACAACCACACTCGCACAGCACACATAACACATACACGATCATCAACGCATAACGCATGCACACCCCCCCCCCCCCCCCCCCACACACACACACACACTCTCACATGTTAATCCTTGTTGTTACAGACATAGTTCACACCATTCATAGTCCTTTCTGTCACAGTTCACAGCACTACAAGTCCTCGTAGTCCCAGTTCACTTTACTCCAATCTCTCCGTCATATGTCACATCAATCCTGGTCACATAGTCACAAAACTCTCATCACTCATCCTCACAGTCACAGTTCACATCACCCACTCTTCAGTCACAGTTCGCGTCACTCCTGGTCCCACATTCACGTCAAGTCTCACAACAATCTTCATGCATACTACCCATTCACCGGGACTCGTTGAAGAGACGGATGGCTGTCGGGAGGAACGAATCCCTCATGCGGTTTGTTCTGGCAGGCCAGCACCTCAGGCGACGTGAGGATTCACGAGTGGGTTCGCATGACGCGAATGCCTGGTGCAGAGGGTGGCGGTCGTCAGATCGAATCTTGCCCATCTTCCTCAGGGCCACACTGGGGTAGCGATCACTGAGAGGCTGGAGGTCGGAGTCAGTGATGGCGCCGGCTTCCTCCACGACCTTCTCCAGCCTCTCCATGTCGCCCTTCCTCACACTGCTGTGGTAACACAGCTGGTTGAAGGAGACGACGCTCTCAATCGTCGCCTGGTAGAAGAGGTGGAGAATCTCAGGGTTGACGCGAAACTGCCGCAGCTTTCTCAAGAAGAAAAGCCTCTGGTTCGCCCGCTTGCACACGGCGTCCA
>JAWQFJ010033122.1:42500-59655 GCA_034096865.1 Theodoxus fluviatilis
GATCCACTCTAACATGCCTCAGCCGAACGGGGACTTGATCTGAACACCTCACGCCAGGGTAGGGATTACAGTCCCTAAATATGGAAACCTTTCAGCAGAGACTGTGATTGGATTTATCAGATAGTCTAGTTGTATTTTTTTTATTAATTTGAGACCTATTTACAACTTCCAGCCTTATTCCACCAAGAGTCCATCTTTCTCCGTGACCCAGGAAGCCTCCTTTTCTGAAAACCATAATCTTTGTTTTATCCCTACTTATACTTATAGTCAAGCTTAGCTGTCGGGAAACATTGTCCAAGCTATTTAGTTGATTCTGAAGACCAACTTGGGTAGTGGATATCAAGGCCACGTCATAAGCAAAAATAAGAGTGTGTATTTCAGGTCTACCAGGCCACAACTGGACATCGTATTGACTTTTTTCTCTGATACGAACAGCGGTAACAGTCATGAGGAGAGACAGAAAGTAATGGGGTCTCTTCGGCACCTGGTTTTACATCGGCTGGACAGTCAAAGAAGTCTGAGATGAGAACATGGAATCCCATCGCGCGCATGCTTCTACCCTGGAATAGATTGCTTGCAGCATTCTAATGAGCTTTGTGAAATCTTCCAGCAGAGACTGTGGCTGGACTTTCTACCAGTGTACACCATACGTTTGTCCGTCACAAGTTGCAAAGACCAAGCCTGCTTACACGATAATTAGTTCTAAAAATCCGCATTTTTCGTCGTATTAGACGTGTAGGATAGAAGCATGTTTCCCCAAAGCTAGGTTTCTTTGCCTGCCGTTCCTATCAGAAGCACTCTAGAGGCTGTCACCCACAATGAGACAGGAACACACTCCTTCTGCATTTCTCATACAGAAACATTTCTGTTTCACTGATACAGTTTCGGCGGTGTTCGAAGACGGAAACATTTGTATCAAAGAAATAGTTCGAAGCACACTGCTTCTGCCTTTCTGATACAGAAACCTTTATGTTTCACTGATACAGTTTCGGCGGTGTTTGAAGACGGTAAAATTGGTCTCAAAGAAATAATTCGAAGCACTCTGCTTCTGCCTTTCTGATACAGAAACATTTATATTTCACTGATACAGTTTCGGCGGAGTTCAAAAACGGTGAAACGTGTCTCGATGAAATAATTCAACTGACTCGATATCACCGTATATGGATACTCGCATCACGAGAAAGTTATTGCGAAATCCGCATCAATGTCCCCTTTTTTCCCACGGAATGATTATGCAGCAGTATGAGGCATTCCCATTGGCTGACTGGCAAAATTGTGTCAGGGAAATACCACACAATCAGAGCACGTTCCACACCATAAAACACTTGAGATGTTGTGCGCAGGAGACAAAGTCTTCCTTGATCCGACAAGCTCGTGCTCGAGGAAACGTCTCTCTTGGGTGCAACTGTTGAGGGAAAACATGTTGTTGTCTCAGTGTGTGGGATAGTCTTGAACGGACGAGTGCTTGCGGTCCGGACCGCTGCTCAATATTATTTTTACTCAACATTTCCACAATTATTTATCAATATTGTCATCCGCTTGTGAAAATGAATATCATATGATGATAAACCTTTATATCTTTGGGGTTTTTCTCGTAGCATTGGTTTTATCTTTTCACATGATAGAAGTGCAGTAATTTGATCTCGAGTTATATCGGTGATGACGTTTCGCACACGCCTGTCCAAAATGTGAGACATTTCCCTCCTCTGTATCAGCGGACACTGCTGTTGCAACTGGGAGGACTGAGGCGCGATCCCCAGAATATGGTATGCTAGTCAAAGACAATCAAAAATGTGTTTCTTTTTTCTTCTTTTCTTTTTTTAAGTGATCGCCGTACTCCTACATGAGTCGGTATCAAAATTGGGACCAAAAAGCAGGCAGCGTTTAGTTTTGGAAACAGAATAATTACAAAACCGATTGACTGGACATTCCTAATGGTTACTGTGATCGCTTAAAGAAAAAATATAACAACATCATCAACAACAACATCATCAACAACAACAACAACAACAACAACAACGACCACAACAACTTAAATCTCAAAGGAAACGCCCTTTCGATTCTCTTTGACAAGCAAGTAGCAGCATCTTTCTCGGGAGCGAAGCAAAGTGATAAAAGAGAGCCAAACTAAACTCATTCTTTGAGTTGCCCATTCTATGCCAAACTACCTTTCAGCCTGACGTTGATAAGGAAAAGGCAAAGAAGTGAGTTTCTTACCTGAATGAGGCTGTGTTGGCCGTGGCTTGAAGTCAGGCGGTGAGAGTCCGTGTCTTGGACTCTGGCAACAGCAGGGCGTCGTGTGACGTCGTGAGGTGACGTCATCGACATGAGACTTGTCACAGCTTTTTCACGTCTCGAGGTGGACAGCCGCCCTGTGATGTCAGCATGGCGTCGGGTGGCAGCCAAGCGTCTCGAAGTCGTCAGACGTCTTGTGTCGTCTTCATGACGCCTCGTCACAGCCACGCGTCTTGTTGCGTCATCCTGACGTCGGGTGACAGCCATGCGTCGTGTTGCATCCTCCTGACGTCGTGTGACAGCCATGCGTCTTGCTGCGTCCTCCTGACGACGGGTGACAGCCATGCGTCTTGCTTCGTTATCCTGACGTCGTGTGACAGCCATGCGTCTTGTTGCGTCCTCCTGACGACGGGTGACAGAAATGCGTCTTGTTGCGTCCTCCTGACGTCGTGTGACAGCCATGCGTCTTGTTGCGTCCTCCTGACGTCGTGTGACAGCCATGCGTCTTGTTGCGTCCTCCTGACGTCGTGTGACAGCCATGCGTCTTGTTGCGCCCTCCTGACGACGGGTGACAGCCATGCGTCTTGTTGCGCCCTCCTGACGACGGGTGACAGCCATGCGTCTTGTTGCGTCCTCCTGACGACGGGTGTCAGCCATGCGTCCTGTGGCATCGTTCCTGGCATCCGCGCTCCGAATGGGCATACTACGGGTGCTCCTCCTTTCCAGAACTCGGCGTTCGGCGGAGCGGAACTCTCGGCCTGTGCTGGACAGACGTCGGGATTCTTGAGTCAGGGAGCGTTCCCTTGAGCCAGAGCGGACGCTTGTCCTGCTGCGCTCTTCCATGGAGCGGCGACGTGAAAATTGTAGACTCCTCTCGTCAACAGAGCGACGTCCGGTGAGCGCGGCTGCTCGGTTATCAGCGCTGGCGCGGCGAGAGTTTCGGGACGTGGCGTCCTCGTCGAGAGAGCGACGTCGGGTCGTCCTGGCACGAAGTCCATCCACAGAGCCTCCGCGTCTGCTTCTGACCATGCTGACCTCGACAGAGAGGCGACGAGACCTGGAGCCTCGATTTTCCACGGACCGTCGTTCTCCCTGAGACAGCCGCCTTGTGTGGAGAGGCAGATCACTCCTGCTCTTTGACTCTCGGCGATGACGCCTCGTCGCCATGTCCTCTGCAGACCTACGACGCGCGGTCGTGGCTTCTGCTTCCCGAACTGATCGACGACGTGTGTCCCTGACCTCTCTCTGCTCAGCTGACCGACTGAGCCTGACTCTTGCCGTGTCCGTGTTGTCCACAGAGCGGCTGCGCCGTGCTAGGGACTTCTCCGAAGCTCTGACGTCACGTCGACGTGACGTCACCTCCCTGACGGCGCCCGTGGAATGACGCATGGATATCCTGGCTTCCCTGACGTCATCGACAGAGTGACTGCGGCGAAGATTTGACCTCCTCAGAGTGGAAGCGTTGTCCAGAGAGCGACGACGGTTTGCTGAAGACATCCTTCTGTTGCTGTCGTCGTTGGACCGCTGGTTGCGAAAGGAAGTCATCCTCGTGTCCTTGGCTTGTTCGACAGAGCGTTGTCTACGAGATGAGTCTCTCCTGGCATTCAAGGGTTCATCCACAGAGCGTTTCCTGCGACCTAAGACAGCGCTGCCTTCCCGCGTTCCCTGTGAGGAGCGTCGAGCGTGGACAGTCGTGGTCCTCGTCGTTCGTGCGCTGTCGTCAAGATATCTTTGTCTGCGAGCTGTAGACACCGACCTGGCCTCTGCGATCTCCTCCCTCGAGCGCTGGCTACGAGCAGATGAAGTTCGGGTTTCCCGGGTCTCGTCCACAGACAGTCGCCTTGATGTCAGCGATCTCACCCTTCGAGTTTCGTCCAGAGAGAGCCGCCTTCTGGAAGCTACTTCATTCCTGGCCTTGCGGTTGTCGTTAGAATTGCGTCGGGAGAGTCTCAGAGTTGCAGCTCCTGCTTCTCTTCGTGCCGATTGTCTCCTGTCCCTGGAGTTGAAAGATCGGTTTTCTGCATTGCTTGCATCCAACCTTCGCTGTCTGGAGGCGGTCGCCTCAGCATCGACGTTGATTCGTGTGCGACGTTCCGTGGAGGTCCTCCTGGCGTTGTTGATGTTGTCCGTTTGACGCAGAACGCTGGCTGTACTCTTGATGTCATTGGTGAAACTTTGACGGCGTGACGCGGGTTTGCGAGTAGCGTCGACGTCAGCATCACGGTGGCGACGTGTCGAAGACGTTCTGATGTCATTCTCCTTGCTCATGCGTCGTCGTGAGGTCATTCGTCTGACGTCATTTGTCTCCGCCTCGCGACGATGGCGTCGTGTTGTCATACGTCTGACGTCATTGGTGTCTGGTTCGCGACGCTGGAGTCGTGTTGGCATACGTCTGACGTCATTCGTTTCTGCTTCACGACGCTGGCGTCGAGATTCCAGACGCCTGGCAGCATTGACGCTCACTTCTCTACGAACGAGTCGGGCGGTATTGACGTCATCACGTCGCTGACGTCCTGAAGTAGCCTCCCTTTTCTCGTCTCTGACCTCCACGCGGCGTTTACGTTGCATTGCGGCGGACGTCTTGACGTCACTGGTTCTGTCCACTCGACGCTGTTGGCGCGTAGTCGATGATCTGACGTCATCTCGACTGTCCGCCCGATGTTGACGGAGTGTGGATTTCCTGACGTCATAACTGCTGATACGACGTTGACGACGCGACGCGTCAGTTCTGACGTAATCGGCGTTTGGAGCCTGACGTTCACGCAGGACCCGGGAAGTCGCTCTGACGTCAGACGTGTCCATGCCTACGCGCTGTTGTCCTGACGTTGTACGAACGCTGGTTTTGTCGTCTGCGTTTCTCTGGCGTCGAGTGTCCACTCTCCTGGCGTTTCCTGAATCTTCAGTGCGGCGCTGGCGGCGCTGACGTGAGCGTCTGTTTTCGTCTGCGTTGTCATTGACCTTCTCTCGGCGAACAGCTTTTACTGCTCCCGTGTTCACGACGTTATCTACGCGACGTTGGCCGGCGTGACGTCGCGACGCTGCGTCTCTTGTGTCACGGACAGCATCCAAGCGGCGTTGACGTGACGTAGCTGCCATCCTGACGTCATTGGCGCCAAGGCGACGCTCCTCTGAGCGTCTGACGTCAGTCATGCGACGACGACGCTGGGAGTTATCTGCCCTGTTTTCGTTGTCAAGATAACGTTGATGGCGAGCGGTGTTTCCTTCGATTCTTTCCTGTCTTGTCCTGCGACGTTCATGGCGGTAAGGCGAGACTCGAATTTCGTTTCCCCGACGGCTGACGCTCTGGCGACGTGACCGTTCAGCTCTGACGTCATTGATTCCCCTGGCGCGCTGCTGCTGGCGTGACCTTTCCATCCTGACGTCACGAGTGACGTAGCGGGGGGCTCTAGAGGTCGGGGTGCGTGCGGTTGGTCGGGCGTCGGGTCCACTCCACGGCGCTGCCGTTTGGCGGCTGCTGACGTCACGAGACTTTCGGTCTCTGACGTCACGCCGGGAGTCCCGCTGTCCGGGGCTCGCCGTTCTCGTCAGTTCTCTGCGGGTACGAGACTGGTGGGCGAGCTTCTCGGACTGGTCGGGGAGAGGGTCGGTGACGTCATCATGCGGCAGTGGTGAAAGCGTCCCCTGGTGTTCGTCTCGAGGCAGGGGGCCCAAGATGGCCGCCCTTGGGACTTCCTCCAAGTGGCGTGGTACCTCGTGCTCGGTGCGAGAGCCGTGCAGCAGCATCAGGCATGCGTTGACCAGCAGGAAGAAAGCACGTGACTTCCGCATGGTGGCGTGACGTCACGAGTACGTCCCTGGGGTCTGCAGGAACGGAAAGAAGGCTCTGTTGAGCGGGCATTTGCACGTAGGAACGCTCTTCAAAAGTGGAGGCAAGAAAATTATAAAATATTACTCCAGTGTCATCTTGTCGGTGCCCTTACATCAAACAAGTGCCACTCGACAGAAAAAGGGATGACTTCCTCAGGCGGGCCACACTAGTGGACTCGTCCGAGGAGAGGGGTGCTGGCCACACAAGCTGGCGGGCCACAGCATCTGATTCAGGCGATTATGCTCGACACAGGGCCACAGCACCTGATTCAGGCGATTATGCTCGATACATGGCCGCATCGCCTTGCCCACTGCTGCAATTGTAATGCCTTGGACAAAATCCGGCATATAGCGCCATTTTTACTCTTCCCCCTCCCCCCTCCACCCCCTTCACCCCCTCCACCCCCTCCCGCCCCCTCCACCCCCTCCCGCCCCCCTCCACCACCTCCACCCCTTCACCCCCTCCACCACCCCCTCCCACCCCACCACCCCCGAATATTTGCTGTCTTTCCCACACCCCTCTCTACGGTCGAGTCCACTTGAGGAAGTCATTCCAGAAAAAGATCACGGATTTTCTCAGCGTTGTTGAACTGAAGCGTCGTCAGGGTTATCTTACTGGGATGATATAGTCTTTCTCCAAGTAACATCCTCGAGCTGGACTAAGAATGAAGTGTCTTTCTCGAATGTGAAGGTGGATGGACATGCATGAAAAGATCTAGTCATTTGAGACCACGTATGATAAACAAGGCTAAAGTGGGCAAAACATTATTAATATTAGCAAACGCCGAGAAAAGTTTCAGCGCGCTATGTTATGTAATGGTTTTTCTGAATGTGACATTATCGCAACAACAACAAAAAAGAGTTTCTCATGAGCAAGTTGTTTTCTGGAACGCAGATGTATGAATATGTATGTAATGTTGCGGTTTATCTCGTTTTGTTGTTTTCCCTGCCTTTGCCTTCTTTTCTCGTGCACAGCCTTATTTTTTCGGAAACGGGGATGAAACGGACATGGAGGGCATGGGGATAAAATTGTGCAGACAGAAAGTTACACTTATTGATAGACCCATCCAATGTGGGCAATATGGCTAAAGAAGACAGCGTTGAATGCATTGAACTGTTAACTATAATCGAATATGATAGGTTACGACTGCTTGTTCAAAGCTAGGACACGGGAAAGAACATGGAACATCAAACTGTATTTATACTTCGTAACAACATATGCAAATTTTGTCCCATAGTAGAACTCTTCTGTGTGCAAGAGAAACATTACAAAACGAAATGAAAACAAAGCATTCTGCTCAAGAGCCACATAAAAATGTAGTTGCTCCCCAAAACATTGCTGGAATCGCCCCACGTTTTGCAAACCTCCAGTGGAATAGCGTCGTGACAATTATTTTGAAAAGGAGAACTCAAACGTATGATCTCTCCCTCACCACCACCACCCCCCACCCCCACCCCACCCCCACCCCACCCCCACCCCACCCCCAATAATTCACATGTACAGTATATAATTGAATATTAACAGCTTTTAGCATTCGTGTATATGAAAAAGAACTGTTGAATAATAAATGCTAAATGCGTTAAGCACCAGTGCCCGTGCAATTATACGCTATAAACTGCCGATGTCAAGTAGTTTTAGAAATCGACACTGCTGACGCCTCGAAAGAAAATACTTCTAGGCGTGAATAAGATATACTGTTCGACAGAAATTGCCTTCAAAAGCGTATGCTTTTTGACATTCCAGAACTATACATGTACTGTTCAAGAACAATTCCGAATGAGAGAAAGACAAAATGAGCTCTGCACACAGAAACCGAAATGTTGCTGCAGAAATGTTTCATGCGAAGAATACAAGAGAGCCACAACAACAATACAGGAAGAGTCTGAGCTACACTGCAAGCCGTGGGCAGCAAGAAATAGAAAATGTCTACTTAATTTGTCCTTTTGAGACGCTCTCCATTCAAAACCAAGACAGATAATGACTTTAAAAGTGAAATGGCAAAACTGCGAATATGTATCAAACACCATCCTTGATACAAACTAGAACAACACTGACAGAGCATCTAAGTGAATGCGCACCAGTGAACTGTCTCTCTCATTCTGGGGCTAGAGTATACAACGGTATAAGACCCACGTAATGAGTAATGAGTCGCTGAAAAACCCTCTACGTTTACATTCATATTTTCTTGTGTTTCCCATAAGATACAAAATACTCATCCTTGTCTCAACGAAATATTCCATTTGTTTGTCTGTCGCTCTGATCGTGTGTGTTCGTCATTCTCTTTATCTGTGGACTCTGCACAGACACACAGAGTGAGAGAGAGAGGGGGTGGGGAGTGGGGGGTGGGGTTGGGTGGGGGTAAGAACATAGCTAAGACAAGGGCTTCCAGAGCCCTAAAACAAAGCTCCATGCCATATGCAATTATTGACAAAGCATCACTGTCCTTCTCATGGACACTGTCTGGAAACCGTTGGGTGTTGTCAAAGCATCAATGTCCTTCTCATGGACACTGTCTGGAAACCGTTGGGTGTTGACAAAGCATCAATGTCCTTCTCATGGACACTGTCTGGAAACCGTTGGGTGTTGACAAAGCATCAATGTCCTTCTCATGGACACTGTCTGGAAACCGTTGGTGTTGACAAGGGGAGCACTCGCAGAAGGCCAAACGAAAAGCTTCGACACACAAACCAATTAATACGGTGCAAACACACGCAGTATAGTGTTCCAACAGGCCTCAGAGTTGCACACTGAAATACTGCCAACTCCGTACGAAAACACCAACGAACACTGAATCTTTCACACATTCTAATATCCACGCGACATCTTCATCCAGCAATGGTAAGCAAACTGCGCATCTGACACGAACTCCAAGGCACCAAAGGAAAAATGGACAACCGATATCTCCCTACCTGTCTATGGCACTGCAACCTACGACTTAGGACGGGTAGCGATGCTGGAGATGCGTCTTGGACGGGTGGCGGGAGTCAGGGCAGACGAGAGCTGGAGAAACGAAGATACCCGGGGTGTGGCACAGGTTCTGTGAGGGCGAGAGGCGGAGGGAGGCAAGACATCCGGGTCTTTTATCCAGGAGCCGGGAGACGAGCCAATCAAGAGGAGCTATTTCGGCGTCGGCATGTCACGGACCAACGCGCTCCTGACGAACGGGCAATCAGCCACCGACCTCCGTGACGTAGATAGTTCGTGCGCCCTATCCCCATCCCCACTCCTTCTTTCCACTTCCTTGTATCACGTACGCCCCGCAACCCCCCACCCCCCCTCACTTTCCCTCATCCCCATCCCCTCCCTTCACCCCCACTCTCTTTCCTAACCCACCCCTGGTGGCTTTTCTACTTTACCAATTCTTGGACAGTTTCGAAGAGTTTTACGTCCAAAGTTGGAGCGTGGGAGTGTTCGGCAGAACTTTCTAGAACATGGAAAGAGTTAGGGGCGTCCTCCTTAACCCGATAATGTCCTCCCACGCAACGGGAAGAGTTCGTCTGACTTCACAGTCTTGAGTTGTCTTGATTTTATTCTAATTACGCCGAGATGAATGCATTAGTAAAGAATGAATGAATGAATGAATGAATGAATGAATGAATGAATGAATGAATGAATGAATGAATGAATGAAGTTTTACGGCCTATTAGCTTTGAAGGCTGTGTATGGCCATTGATGATGAAATCGCTCAAGCCGGTTAGAGTAAGAGCGGGTCAAATCCGGATTTCTCCGGTTATTCATTCATCCATCCATCCACCCATCCATCCATCCACCCATCCATCCATCCATCCATCCATCCATCCATCCATCCATCCACCCATCCATCCATCCATCCATCCATCCACCCATCCATCCATCCATCCATTAACCCATCCATCCACCCATCCATCCACCCATCCATCCATCCATCCATCCACCCATCCCTCCACCCATAATAATAATAATAATAATAATAATAATTTATTATATTTATAATGCGCCTTATCCAGTGGTTCTAAGCGCACTTAGGCCTCGGTTTATTAAGGTCTCATCCGAAGGACCTGGGGAGAGGCCCTGAGGAGGGCCGTTTGGTAGCCCTAAAGAGGGCCATTTGGTATCCGGTTTCAGTCCTGGGTGGGGAGAAGCAATGGGAGTTAAGCATCTTGCTCAAGGATGCAATTCTGGGGACCGCGCGGCTTCGAACGCCGCACCCACTGGCCGCAAGCGGCTGTAGGTCCAGCGCGCTAACCACTCGGCCACCTCACCTCCATCCACCCATCCATTCATCCATCCATCCACCCATCCATCCATCCATCCATTAACCCATCCATCCACCCATCCATCCATCCATCCACCCATCCATCCATCCATCCACCCATCCATCCATCCATCCATCCATCCACCCATCCATCCATCCATCCATCCATCCATCCATCCATCCATCCATCCATCCATCCATCCATCCATCCATCCATCCATCCATCCATCCATCCATCCATCCATCCATCCACCCATCCATCCACCCATCCATCTATCCATCCTTCCATCCATCCATTAACTCATCCATCCATCCATCCATCTATCCATCCATCCATCCATCCATCCATCCATCCATCCATCCATCCATCCATCCATCCATCTATCCATCCATCCATCCATCCATCCATCCATCGTCTGTAACGAATCGCGGGGGAAGAGGCGGTGGGTGTATCCTTACCCCCAACCCACAGGGGGATCAAAGTATTAGTAAAATATGAAGTTGTTGTTGTTGTTGTTGTTGTTGCTGTTGTTGTCGTCGTAGTAGTTATCATTGTTGTTGTCGTCGATGTCTTCACTGTTCAAAGTGTCGTTCAACAGGAGCATGTGATGGATTACACACTGAGTGGGTGCAAAGAGGCAACTGTAGCATTGACACACTGAAAATGTTGTTGAAATGAACCTTTCACTCCTGTAAATGCTGCCAAAAAATCGTTCTGAGAGACGAAAAATACGTCATCTACGTTGTTTGTGAACATTGACTTCCTAACAATACAAAAACGAAAAATGTTAACTCTGTGTGTGTGTGTGTGTGTGTGTGTGTGTGTGTGTGTGTGTGTGTGTGTGTGTGTGTGTGTGTGTGTGTGTGTGTAACGGCTTTTCTGAATGTGACATTATCGCAACAACAACAATAAAGAGTGTGTGTGTGTGTATGTGTGTGTGCGCGCGCGTATGTGTGTGTGTTTGTGCGTGCATGTGTGTGCGTGAGTTTGTGCGTGCATGTGTGTGCGTGAGTTTGTGCATGCGTGCCCGTGCCTCTGTGTGTGTGTGTGTGTGTGTGTGTGTGTGTGTGTGTTTGTGTGTGTGTGTGTGTGTGTGTGTGTTTGTGTGTGTGTGGCTGTGTGTGTGTGTGTACGTGTGAACGTGTGTGTATGCATGCATAGTTTTAAAGTTGAATGGTTTACGTGTTCGTGTTAGAGAATAATTTGAAAACGATTCATTAAACGTCCTGTTGAAATTCCTACCGGTACAAGTGTCGAATTTTCAAATTAAAAATAACAATAAGAAATCATACCAGCTGAATTAAAACTTTTCATTTCCACTGGTAGAATGTAAGTTTCACGCGATTTATACTTCTCTCCTGATACACACATGTTCATCTACCTTTTGTTTTAAAATTGCGTGCATTAACACAGTTTCCCATAGTTTAAAAAACAACTTTGGTATTATGTGTAGCATGTTAGTTCGAAAATGGCTTGTAACGGTATTGTATTATTACGTGCATACTGTAGAACGAACAGAGCTCGTAGAAGACTACCCCGGATCTGCTGATATAGGGAAACTTTACGTGAGTCGATATCTTCCATCATAAAATTTGACATTCAGTGACACAAGCGTATATGTCATAATTATGCCAATACCCCCATCCCTCTATGTCACCTTCTCCTACCCTCTCCCTCCCCAACACTAAACAGAAAAGCGCATAACGCCCTTCCATTCTCTGATGCACACACACACACACACACACACACACACACACACACACACACACACACACACACACACACACTACCTCCCATTTTCTGGCCAGACGTAAGTTTATTGACGTGGGTTCGTATGCAAGAAAACTGAATAGCTCTATTCTGGCTGGTTATTTGTAGAAATAAGGCCAGAATAGAGCTATTCAGTTTTCCTGCATACAAATCACTGGCACTTTATTCTTGAATACCTCTATTCAGGAATTAATTACTCTATTCTTTTTTCTTGCATACGGCCCCAGAACCCTTAGTTGAATTTTTTCCCGTCTGTCATAAACTTTTCATCTACACGCCAAATTAAATTATATACGAAAATGAAAAAAAAATAAACAACGCACAGTGATTTTAAATTGTTCCTTATCGAACGAATTTAAATTTAAAGGGGCTGAATATAAGAGAGTCAAGCCAGTAATAACGCCAATGCCTCATTGAGATCTTCACCCTATCTCGTCTTGATCAGGGAATAGTTCGAAGAAGCGTTTGCTTGAAGGGTGGAGGAGAGGTGGGGGTGGAGGGGCCGGGGGGGATGTTATGATGAATATTTGTTGTCTGAATTTGTGTTGTATTTAGCTGTCTTGTTTACGGATATTTTATTGACAAAATATGTCACGAATCACGTGAGTTACGGCATCCATGGCCCGTATCAAAGGGGTTCATCCAAACACTTACACGGGAACAAAACGGCCCGAGGTCCTGCGACGTCATTCATCCTCTACAGTGTCTCGCTCCGTCTTTAAACTGATTCCGCATTTTACATGCACCCGTCACTTTCTCCGCCTTTCGGATTAATTGCATTCGTATTTTCTATCGAGGGTCCTCGGGCCGTGAAATGGATAGGCCCGCCTGGCCGAGTGTGACGTCGTTGCCATAGCAACAGGCCCGCGGGGCATGATGGGCAGGCCTGCCTGTGAAATTGACCAGGGGTAGCCATGCCATTGAAGCCCTAATAGAGTGATCCGATTTGGCAGGCTCATCAGTACGCATCAATTGATCTGCGTAATATCTGGGCGATAGAGGAGCTGGGTCCTGGACAGTATGGAGGCGAGGACGGAAACTGTGTGAAGACAGAAGATAACAGAGAGTGAGTCCCACAAAGGCATGAAGGAGGTCGAGGCTACCCGCACACAATAAGACATATACATGTTTTCTCGCAACATTTGTATCCAAAATGCAAAATGTCTCGTGTGCGAGGAGTTGTATCCAAGAACACTTTGTCTCCTCTTTGCAATATTCCAAGCGTTACATGATTTAGAAAATGCTCTAAATTTGCAGTGTTCCGCCGATGCCAGCCAATGGCAGCGCTCCATATTCCCGCGTCATGATCCGATAGGAAAATGGAGGACAGCAATGTGTACTTCGCAGCCGAGTGACGATAGTTTCCATTCAGGTGATGAGTGGAGTCAATTGCATTGTCTTACTTACACAAGTTTCCCAGTCTGCGGACACCGTTTCTGTATCATGGAAGCAACGTGTTTCTTGTTAGCCATGTACGACAGCCTGTAAGTAATGGATCCCTACAAAGCTGCGAAGCACAACAGTATGAACTTGAGAGAGAATGACGTTACTGAAGATTGCCCCAAACAAATGCACGCGCGCACTGACAAAAGTAAAAACCTCATCACACGTGGAATACCTTCTGGCAACTATGCTGTTTCCATAGGAAATGTCGCACTTGCAAGTGGCAAAATATGTTTTGGGCGTGCTCGAACACATGGCAATGTTCTGGCATCTATGCTGTCTCCATGGGAACTGTCGTGCTTGCAAGTGGCAAAATATGTTTTGGGCGTGCTCGAACACATGGCAATGTTCTGGCAACTCTGCTGTCTCCATGGAAACTGCCGCGCCCGCAAGTCCCAAAAGCTGTGTTCTGTCGAGTGTCCGCCCAACAGAAACATGCACTATTCTTTCAAGTCTATCAGACACTTCCTCGAACAGCCAATCAGATGGGTTCCTGCTTGTGATGCAGAGGTGGACATATGTCCAGTATGATGTCCTAATGGCGATCTGGCCTCTCTCGGTTATAAACTTCGGTGGCTTCTGCTGCTTCATTTGCCTGTTGTAGGATTCCTTACGCCTAAATATGAATTCCTTATACAGTTTTACATCAGTGTATCTTTCTAATGTGTGCAGTTTTATTGCCCAAAAAACAAAAACAAACACAACTTACGTCACCACAAGGAACACAGCTAACTCATCGAGTTTGAAGAAAAGCAAACGAGTGGGTGGATAGAGTAGTAAATAACGGATCTAGGATACCATTTCACACGAAAAGGGCGTTTTTCTCGTCTGTTTGTCGGAAACTGGCTGGTTGGGGACTTGTAAACCGAAAGAAATACCACAATATTATCATGGGCGCGATATTACGTGGAAAGTTGGAAAGACATCTATCAACACATTCAATATTGAGTAAATTCGCCTGGTCCAGTAGTATCATATCCGACTACCACTTGGGTGTCCCGGAATCCTTTTCCATCCAGCCCCCCCCCCCTCCCACCCTCCTGGCCCCCCCCCCTCCCCCCCCTCCCCCCCCCTTCCCCCCTCCCCCCCTCCCCCCCTCCCCCCCTCCCCCGGTTCTTATTTTACCAAACCCCAAAAAGCTCGTGTCCTTTCAACAAAACTTGCTACATATGAGGAGGCCTTTATAAGAATTTGCTTTGTCCACTATATCAAAGATTATATGCACACAAAAACGACTTGAAAAACAAAGCATGATATGAATATTACAAATTAATGCAAAGCCATTTACACGAGAAAAAAAAAGAAGTATAGACATACATTTTCTAGAACGGTGTACAAGACTGAGAAGTTAAAATCAGTTGGCTTCACATCCCAGGCATGCACATGCACGTCGAGCAAGAGTAAGAACAAGAGGCAATGAGCATAAGACAAGACAGTATAAGAGTGTGAAACTTACATGAAAAGGAAGCGTAAGCAAAGAAGGTAAAAACAGTATCCAAATACTCCAAAATACTTCAAGTAAAGAGAAGTCTTTAAAAAATAGAAACCTAGTGCCATTTGGATGACCTTCTTCCACAACTTGAACGCCAAAGAAATCGTCTTTGGTTGGAGATGTCACCTTGACACCTGCCTGTTCCTTATTAAGAATCCACTGACTCAGTTTGTCTTGATTAAATATCCACCCTTCCATCCATCCATCCTTCCATCCATCCATCCATCCTTCCCCAACCATCCATCCATCCTTCCCAACATCCATTCTTCCATCCATCCATCCATCCTTCCTTCCTTCACCAACCATCCATCCATCCATCCATCCATCCTATTCATCCATCCATCCATCCTATCCATCCATCCATCCATCCATCCATCCATCCTATCCATCCTATCCATCCTATCCATCCTATCCATCCTATCCATCCTATCCATCCATCCTATCCATCCATCCTATCCATCCATCCATCCATCCATCCATCCATCCATCCATCCATCCATCCTATCCATCCGCAACCACTCACTCCACCCCACATTCCCTCCTCCCCCCGCCTCTTTCTCGATCTGTAAGGTTGATGTAGTGCGACTTTCACAGAATGAAAATGCATCAAGGTCAGCTTCAACTCAGAGGGATTATAGTCGTCGTCATCGTTTTTGTCACCGCCATCATCGTCATCATCATCTTTCTTGTAACATGACTGTTTTATGGACATGAAATGAATGGACAAGACATTCTTGTTTGCGTAGAGCGTCACATGAATGAAAAAAGAACGAATGAATATATAAATGAACGAACAGTTGGATAACTGAGTGGATGAATGAATGAATGAACGAACAAATGAATAAATGATGCACGAACGAATGGATGGGTGAATGAGTAGATGAATGAATGAACGAATGAATGAATGAATAATGAATGAATGAACGAGCAAACGATCTGTTACGATTCAAGTATTATTTATTTTCTTATATGGTTGAGTTTCGGTTTTGGCGGGAACATGCCTTGGCTTCGAAGTTTGAGGCCGGCTTGAACCGGTACCAGACGAATTGGGTAATGATGCAATCATGATTTGATTGGCTGGGGCCGGTCGCGCATGCGCTGTGGGTGAACAATTCAATTCTGGAGTGTTGTAATTTTAATATCAGTTGACTGCAAGACGCCACAGAAAGTGGACGCATGTGAAGAACTCTGTGTTGAGGGTGGAACAACACGTTAAAAGTTGTTTCCAATCTTCCCCTACCCTCTGAAAGTTTGTGCCAAAAGGACAGCGTTTTCCCTGTTCGAAGATTCAGCCCTCACAAGACTATTGAACAAGTTATCGCCTGAAAAGCTTCACCGTTTGTGTTCTTGCGGAATTTTCTAAACGTTTTGCTCGTCGGAGCAAGTGTGTGAAACCCACAAATTTATGGCCTTTTCTCTTGTCTCCAGGGATAGCCTTGAGAGAGAGAGAGAGTGAGTGAATGTCCACTTCTTAGTGGATATCAGTTTCAAAAAGAAGTTTCATCGATGGAAGTCGAGAACTGATTGCACTTGGCTACCAGAACTTGTGAGTACGTTTGGTTCAACTTTTTTAAATTTCGGAACAATATGAAAACCCACCGCCCTTCAGTCACAAATTGAAGGCTGACATAATTGTTTTGAGTTTGATCCTGTTGCATTGAATTTCATCATGCCATGATTAGTTCTTATTAAAAATAATCTTTAATAAAGATTATGTTATCTTGTGAGTGTGGAACGTAAGAGAGAGACTGAGTTAATTATTACCCCTTCCACAACTAGTGAAACCCCTAGACCCAAAAGCCGAACGAATCATTAACGTGAATTGTGTGTGTGGAGGGAGGTAATACGAACGAACAAACGAACGCATTATGAATGAATGAATGAACAAGCAAACAAACGAACGAATGAATAATGAACGAACGAACGAACGAACGAACGAATAAATGAATGAATGAATGAATGAATGAATGAATGAATGAATGAATGAATGAATGAATGAATGAATGAACGAACGAATGAATGAATGAATGAATGAATGTTTACTGCCTATCAGTCCTTGTTGGCTATGCATGGGCAGTCACTTTTGAATCGCTGGTACAGTAAGGGCAAGTCAAGCTTAGCGTCTCCACTGCCTTTGTCAAGCTTAGCGTC
>JAWQFJ010033125.1:5000-7500 GCA_034096865.1 Theodoxus fluviatilis
GTCCACGAAATATGGGGATGGGCATACAATCCTTTTGATTGAAGTCATCATTGACATCACCAGTGCATGTGTAGTGTGGCCATTGAGGATCTCATTCCTGTTCGTACATCAGTTTCTGACACTTACTCAAAATGTTCGGGTCACTCTCACCTCCCGTATCAATCCTGCCCCACATTATCAATAGACGATCTCCACAATCATTGGGCTCAGTTCTAGAAGTGTCTTTGTCGTCCAGTTCAGTTCGGTTCAGTCTCTTAACCCTGAAATGGGTTGTTGAGGCACCACTGATGACTTTCGGACAATCTTCCTCCATCGATCTCTATCCTCTGTGGCTCGCTGTGAGTCAACAAAGGTCAAGCCTGTCCACTCTTTGATGTTATCTTCCCACCTCTTTCTCTGCCTGCCTCTTACCCTCGAAGTGCCGTGACGACCCAAAAAAAACATGCTCCAAGTGCACCGGCATTGATGGCAGACCAGCTCTGATGTGTGCTTTGCTCCCATTGGTTGACAGAATGAATAGAGAGTGAGCGCAGTGAAAGCACAGTCAAGCGGGCGAATTTTCGGACTGTGGCATTCCGAGGCTTAGAGTCTGAGCGAACTATGTCAATAGAGAAAGACAATAGGCTTTTTTTAAGTAGCAAAAGCCGTAAATACTGAAGATGAAATTTGCTGCATGTAGGGTCAAAATCAAAAGGCAGCTGATCTGTCGTCTTGAAGCTCTCCGCAGCTGCTTCAAGAAGAAAAAAGAAACAATTGGTGCGGTTGTTGATCCTCGTCCTCCTCCAGCACACCGTGATATTGCAGTTTCACATGCTTGACTTCCTCTAGCACACCGTGATATTGCAGTTTCACATGCTTGACTTCCTCTAGCACACCGTGATATTGCAGTTTCACATGCTTGACTTCCTCCAGTACACCGTGATATTGCAGTTTCAGTTTCTTGACTTCCTCCAGCACACCGTGATATTGCAGTTTTACATGATTGACTTCCTCCAGTACATCGTGATATTGCGGTTTCACATGCTTGACTTCCTCTAGCACACCGTGATATTGCAGTTTCACATGCTTGACTTCCTCCAGTACACCGTGATATTGCAGTTTCAGTTTCTTGACTTCCTCCAGTACACAGTGATATTGCAGTTTCAGATGCTTGACTTCCTCCAGTACACAGTGATATTGCAGTTTCACATGATTGACTTCCTCCAGTACACCGTGATATTGCAGTTTCAGTTTCTTGACTTCCTCCAGTACACAGTGATATTGCAGTTTCACATGCTTGACTTCCTCCAGTACACAGTGATATTGCAGTTTCACATGCTTGACTTCCTCCAGTACACCGTGATATTGCAGTTTCAGATGCTTGTCTTCCTCCAGTACACCGTGATATTGCAGTTTCACATGCTTGACTTCCTCCAGCACACCGTGATATTGCAGTTTCAGTTTCTTGACTTCCTCTAGCACACCGTGATATTGCAGTTTCACATGCTTGTCTTCCTCCAGTACACCGTGATATTGCAGTTTCACATGCTTGACTTCCTCCAGCACACCGTGATATTGCAGTTTCAGTTTCTTGACTTCCTCTAGCACACCATGATATTGCAGTTTCAGATGCTTGTCTTCCTCCAGTACACCGTGATATTGCAGTTTCAGTTTCTTGACTTCCTCTAGCACAACGTGATATTGCAGTTTCACATGCTTGACTTCCTCCAGCACACCGTGATATTGCAGTTTCACATGCTTGACTTCCTCCAGTACACCGTGATATTGCAGTTTCACATGTTTGACTTCCTCCAGCACCCCGTGATATTGCAGTTTCAGATGCTTGACTTCCTCCAGTACACCGTGATATTGCAGTTTCACATGCTTGACTTCCTCCAGTACACCGTGATATTGCAGTTTCAGATGCTTGACTTCCTCCAGTACACCGTGATATTGCGTTCATGCTGCTTCCTCCAGTACACCGTGATATTGCAGTTTCAGATGCTTGTCTTCCTCCAGTACACCGTGATATTGCAGTTTCACATGCTTGACTTCCTCCAGTACACCGTGATATTGCAGTTTCACATGCTTGACTTCCTCCAGTACACCGTGATATTGCAGTTTCACATGCTTGACTTCCTCCAGTACACCGTGATATTGCAGTTTCAGATGCTTGTCTTCCTCCAGTACACCGTGATATTGCAGTTTCAGATGCTTGACTTCCTCCAGCACCCCGTGATATTGCAGTTTCAGATGCTTGTCTTCCTCCAGTACACCGTGATATTGCAGTTTCAGATGCGTGTCTTCCTCCAGTACACCGTGATATTGCAGTTTCAGATGCTTGACTTCCTCCAGCACCCCGTGATATTGCAGTTTCAGATGCTTGTCTTCCTCCAGCACACCGTGATATTGCAGTTTCACATGCTTGACTTCCTCCAGTACACCGTGATACTACAGTTTCAGATGCTTGTCTTCCGACTTCCCTATTAAATAATGAGGAGTGATGTTAGATATAACAACT
>JAWQFJ010033125.1:10000-20000 GCA_034096865.1 Theodoxus fluviatilis
CACGCGCGCACGCGCCGCACTCAGGCATGCATGTACGAATGCATGCATCTCTCTCTCTCTCTCTCTCTCTCTCTCTCTCTCTCTCTGGTTTCCGACCAAAACATTCCTGCCATACTGCATTATCCCACATGATAGACACCTGGCTGCACGCCATTAACACCACAAAAGTGATAGGATCTGTCTTCCTAGATTTCAGAAAAGCCTTTGACATGGTACTTCACGGCATACTATTGGATAAACTAGCTCTTTATTTTCATGGTCACACGACTGTGAAGTTTTTTCAGTCACTGCTGGACAATCGACAACAATGTGTCCAATTCAATGGGCACGTTTCCAAGTATGGTATTCTAAAAGCGGGTGTCCCACAGGGATCTGTACTAGGCCCCCTTTTATTCTGCTTATTCATAAATGACCTACCCTTGCGTTTCACAGATAGAAAGGTCTCATGTAACATGTTTGCAGATGATACAACGTTGTCTACCGCGGACAGCTCAACCGTAACTTCAAAAGAATCTTGATGAAAATTAATATGTTACTGGTGTCTTTCAAATCATATGGTCCTGAACCCGTCCAAAACCAAGTATATGGTGATAACCACAAGGCAAAAACATCAACTACATCCTTTGTCACTCCCACTCTAATAATACTAATAATAATATAGTATATTTACGCACATACCTTCCATTGACAGGCAAGCTCATGGCGTTTACAATCCAAAGAATCAACACTCATACAACCTCTCAACACCACATTCCCACAAAAACCCACATACTACACACATACAAAAAAATAAAGTCCAATAGAACAAACTATACAATATACACAGCACTTGCAGGCAAGGTCAAGTAAAGCGAAGCAGCTCAGCGGGAAAGGCGGATAGGAAGAGATGGGTCTTTAGAGAACTTTTGAACTGGGGCAGAGTGTCAGAATGACGGACTGAGAGAGGGAGACTATTCCAGGTTACAGGTCCAGTATAGGAGAAGGCACGCTGTCCTTGAGTTTTCTTGTTACTGCGGGGGACCTTAAGTATTCTAGAGTCAGCAGCTGAGCGTAGAGATCTGGAGGGCGTGTAGAATGTAAGAATTTCTGTAAGAGCGTGTGGTGCGGTGTTGTTGATGGCCTTGAAGCACAAAGTAGCAAGTTTATAATCTATCATCTGAGAGATGGGGAGCCAGTGAAGTGTATTTAGGAGTGGAGAGACATGGGTACGCTTGGGACATCGAAAATCTAGCCTAGCAGCGCAATTCTGAACTTTCTGGAGTTTGTTAAGCAGAGTGTCAGGGATGACAGCGAGAAGAAAGTTTTCATAGTCGAGACGAGACAGAACAAGTGATGTGATGAGCGTTTTGGTGGCCTGCTGAGAAAGATAATGACGAATGGTACTAATTTCCCTTATCTCATAATATGCTAACTGTCAGACTTTGTTGATATGAGCTCTCACTTGATGCAGGGCCGATAGAAAAGGTGAAAGAACACAAAGTGCTTGGGGTGATGATTGACGAACAGTCAGACTGGAACTCACACATAAATCTGATGTGCACGAAGATTTCAAGCAATCCCTTTCTACTGTCAAAGCTGAGGCACTTTGTAGACACGGAAATCTGCAAAATCTTTTTCAGTGCCCACATCGTATCACACATCAATTACGCATCAACATTGTAGGAGAACTGTAGTGAAGCTAATTTGAAGAGAGGTAATTCACTATACAGAAGAGCTTCTAAGCTTATGATCCCAAATACATCTCTCAGCACTGAAAAGAAAATGGAAATGCTTGACATTTTGCCTCTCCATAAGCATCTGCAGCTCAATAAGTGTGTGCTTGTGAAAAAGGTAAAAGATGGCCGAACACCAGAATATCTAACCAAACTATTTGAGCAGTCATCATTCAGAGGACATGACAAATTTCTCCTGCCTCAGCCTCGCATCGATTTGTTCAAATCGAGCCTATCTTACTCTGGGGCTGCTCTGTGGAATACACTGCCTGATGACATAAAATGTATCAAGTCTTTGCCTATGTTCAAAGACAAAATTCGCACTATTCTCAGGCATCATCCTATGACATAGTTTTCCACGCTTTCATCCGACGTCTAGACAGTGGAACGGCTAAGTGTGTATCCTATATTGTCCATTTTTCACATAATTATGCTTACTTCAGGCCACCCCTGGCTGAACTATTGGAGGGGTTCCGGCTGATTGGGGTGGGGGAGTAGGGGAGGGAGTGTACATCAAAAGGCTTTGGCCTACATGTATGTTATTTGTTTTTAACATTTGGATGTTTAGAAAATTGTTTTTATGTATATGTCATTGTAGTTACGTCAAGTTCCATATTTGAATTTTGCTTCTCTGGTACACTATCTACCCATTTTAGTATGCTTAAGAAATTGTACATGTATAATTCTTGCGATAATTATACTGACTCTCTCTCTCTCTCTCTCTCTCTCTCTCTCTCTCTCTCTCTCTCTCTCTCTCTCTCTCTCTCCCTCCCTCCCTCCCTCCCTCCCTCCCTCCCTCCCTCTTACTCTCATACTCTCTTCCCTTCCTCCCCCAGCTCCCCCCCCCCCCTCTCTCTCTCTCTCTCTCTCTCTCTCTCTCTCTTTCTCTCTTACCACACTTGAATATGTTGCATCAAGAGCTGAATGTAAGAAAGGCACTACTGCCTAATTCACTACCCTTGTAAAATAAAGTTTGTTCGTTATTTGTTTGTTCGTTCGTTCATTCTCTCTCTCTCTCTCTCTCTCTCTCTCTCGGTGCTTACAAAGATGAGGTTATGCCATTGGAGTCTGTCCAGAGCGGCTGGCACCATCTCTAATGGACTGAGATTGCATCCTTCCAGCCTGTCTTTCAAGTGGTTCTTGCAGCGTAGGCATTAATGGCACTGATTCCTCCAGCTTTGAATCAGCTCCGAAAAAGGCTTGCTTGAGCATGCAGTTATCCTCCATTTTGATGACGTGGCCAGACCAACGAAACCAAAATCAAAAGTACCAGTGTTGTAACTGCCTATGAAAACTTGCCTACTCGCTTTTATATGTGAGATATTCAAGTGACGTGTCTAAGCGTGCGTGTGCGTTTGAGTCTACTCCCATGTGCTTTACATGCTAATGCACACATTGAGGTTACTGGCAACGTATGTTCATTAGCATCCCATGGAGGACTGCCTTTGTGTGCTTACGTATTCTTCAAGCTCAACTAGTGTAAGTGTGCTCAGTCGATAGGCTATCTTCTCGCGCTCTCTCATCATTTAGTCTCTCTCTCTCCCGCTCGTGCACTCCATCTCACTTCGCGTCCTTGCGAGAAAGGGAAGACAACTCACCGACTTCTCCCGCAAGAAAAGCCACGTCCCTGGTCGAAGTCAATTTCTGTGGTGCCTGGCTTTCTCTAGCCCAGGGCCACTGCAGATTAGTGTCGGGGGGAAGATTTGATTTTACCCAGCGCTGTTTGGACAAACGATCGCTCCGCCGACAAACCAAACCGCGCCCGCCATGGCTACCTCTTAAGATGGCCTGCGTTTGATCTGAGACAGTCTGGAGATGTTTTCTGGATCTACTCTCCGTCTTTTATCGTCCCGTGACCACCCGCACCATATCTGGAAATGTCCATAGGCTGATTAGGGTATGTGGAAAGTTGGGAAAAGAGCTGATCTCTTACTTTCAAGCCCACATACTGGAATTTGACTGGAGATAGTTCAGTTTCTGACGCCTTTCATGCAGATTGGAACGGATCTGTCCTCGCTTATCCAATCCGATGGTTGGTGGGTAGAGATCTGGCACACACCTTTGGGACTTTCCGATTTCTAATGTTACTTACTGCTTGAATAAATGGGTACGTCCTCAGGGAAGAAGTACTTTGTCTGGATAGGCTTAAAACGGGGAAGTGGGGGAACTGGACTAAAGGCGTACCGGTTATCCCCCGGTTTTGCTGCCGATCCGGTCAAGAATCGGAACGGTTGACTCATTTGCATACAATCCGGCCCGGTTCTTGTCGGTAGGGCAGGCTCTATTCCCCGACCCTGTCCCGACCAATTCCTATGCCGGGCGACGCGAGAAGGACGAGAATCTTGCGACTATTCGCAAATTTCAATGGCGGACTTGTCTCCGCTTTGCACAGAAATCGGTGTATTTGAGGGATACTAAACCCCCATCCAAAGAAAAAGTAAGCCATGAACAGCATTAATTTATCAAAGCTGTATGTTGAATGCATCAATAGGTCGTAAAAGCTTCTATATTTTAAAATCCGACAGGCAGGTCACACGCATAGACTACACGTGGAAGCATCGTTGCCATTGCTCATCAAAGGGACGTAACTCTAAATTCTGACCGCTTCGCATAAATGAAAATCGCTTGAGTTCGCGGTCTCGTTGCGTGTGGCTGTCAACCTGATTTTTACACGCACGGTCAGACCGGATCGGGAGCAAAATCGGCTTGAAAACCAGTACGTGTAAAGGCGCCTTAACAATGATCCCGCCCCTGCTCGCCAGCAGCATCAGGCGTTTTGTAAAATATTATTTTGTTTTCCTTACTGTCCTCCAACTGGCTTCAGTCACTATATCTTCATGTGGGCAGACAGCAAAAACTCATCCACTGCTTAAGTTAGATCTGGAACGGTGTAGTTTAGTCCGACAAGGAAGTCGATTGTTGCGAGTAGCCAGTCCAGTCGATAGTCAGGATAGGAAATGTTCCTCTCTTTTCCAATCTTGTGTTAATTGCAAAGTCAACAACCAATCAACTGAAACAGTTGCATCATGTGATACTGTACTGTTACAATGACGCCATGTGATACTGGATTGTTACAATGACGTCCTATGATACCGTACTGTTATGATGTCGTCATGTGATATTGTACTGTTAAAATGGTGTTTTATGATACTGTACTGTTACAATGGCGTCATGTGATATTGTACTGTTACAATGGCGTCATGTGATACTGTACTGTTTCAATGGCGTCATGTGATACTGTACCCTTACGGTGGCGTCATATGATACTGGACTGTTACAATGGCGTCATGTGACACTGTACTGTTTCAGTAGCACATTTGATACTGTACTGTTTCAGTGGCGTCATGTGACACTGTACTGTTTTAGTGGCGTCATGTGACACTGTACTGTTTCAATGGCGTCATGTGACGCTGTACTGTTTCAATGGCGTCATGTGACGCTGTACTGTTTCAATGGCGTCATGTGATACTGCACTGCTAGAATGGCGTCATGTGATACTGCACTGTTGCAATGGCTTCGTGTGATATTGTACTGTTTCAATGGCGCCATGTGACGCTGCACTGTTGCAATGGCGTCGTGTGATATTGTACTGTTTCAGTGGCGTCATGTGACACTGTACTGTTTCAGTGGCATCATGTGACACTGTACTGTTTTAATGGCGTCATGTGATATTGGACTGTTACAATGGCGTCATGTGATATTGGACTGTTACAATGGCGTCATGTGATAATGGACTGTTACAATGCCGTCATGTGATATTAGACTGTTTCAGTGGCACATTTGATATTAGACTGTTTCAGTGGCGTCAGGTGACACTGTACTGTTTCAAAGGCGGCATGTGATACTGGACTGTTACAAGGGCGTCATGTGATATTGGACTGTTTCAATGGTGTCATGTGATACTGCACTGTTACAATGGCGTCATGTGATGCTATACTGTTTCAGTGGCGTCATGTGATACAGTACAGTTACAATGGCGTCATGTGATACTGTAGTGTTACAATGGTGTCGTGTGATGCTGTACTGTTTCAGTGGCGTCACGTGATGCTATACTGTTTCAGTGGCGTCATGTGATACAGTACAGTTACAATGGCGTCATGTGATATTGGACTGTTACAATGGCGTCATGTGATAATGTACTGTTACAATGGCATCATGAGATAATGTATTGTTACAATGGCATCATGAGATAATGTATTGTTACAATGGCATCATGAGATAATGTATTGTTACAATGGCGTCATGTCATACTCTACTGTTACAATGGCGTAATGTGATACTGCACTGTTACGAAGGCGTCATGTGATACCGTAACTAATACACATCCTGTGAGCTGGGGGTAAAAAGTAGACTCGCTGTGTCTCCCTACGCTATTTATAAATGGCGAATAGCTAAGGAAATCGAGACTTGCACACATTCAAAACAAGTCCAGTGCTGTTATTGCCAGTGGACTGAACAGCCTACATAAGCTGATAGGCCGTCAAACTCCATCCATCCATCCATCATCCATCCATCCATCCATCCATCCATCCATCCATCCATCCATCCATCATCCATCCATCCATCCATCCATCCATCCATCCATCAATCCATCCTCATTCATCATTCCATTCATTCATTCATCCATTCATTCATTCATTTATTCATTTATTCATTCAATCATTCAATCATTCATTCGATCATTTATTGTCACAAGTATATTGCTGACTTGAGCCTCTAGTCCGTTGATTATGACATTTATTTCGCGCCAAGCAAGTGCGGTATTCAGCGCTGTACGTTTTCTTGAGTTGCTTTCTTGGACAAGTTGCCCAACCCGCTTGCCTCTCCCTATGGAAGAGTTAAACCAGCCAGCAGGCGGTGAACTGCAGACGCCGGGATTCAGTTTCCCCCGAAACAGTCTGCAAAGGACGCAATTAAGGACATCGTTTTAAAGGCTTCTCGACGGGAAACGTCCCCATCAAGCTACCAATAAGCCATTTCGACGAGTTGGTGTATCTGTCAGGTGTCTGTACGTTTGGACGCGCAATTGGCAGTGCTGCACCAGAAAGTCCTTCAGAGAAACCCGCGTGGGCAAAAGCGGTGACTAGAGGGATTTTCCAGATACGAGAACAAAGCATCGATTTGTCAATATATGGCGGATTTGGCAGGTAATCAGACTCCTCTCTATGAATCAACAAAATGATGGTACCTCTCTGTCCACGTCCCACGTCTGCAAGATGGATGCACAAAATTTTCGTTGTCATCGTCGTCATCGTCGTTGTTATTGCTGTCATGTGCAAAGAAACTACATATAAAGGAATGGGTCATCGACCATGGGTTAAAACATAGTCGTTTGAGCAGCCGTGAAAGAGGCAAACAACGTCTGTATTTGTTCCTCCTGAAACTAATGTTGAGATGAAGGAAGATGCCATTTCGTTGTATTTTGCTTCTGGCATTTTAGTCACCCATGTGAGTACTTCGCTTGTCATTACGCCCAATCTTCACGTCTTCGTGCGTTCCTACTCGGTCCTCAGACAAGATGAACAAAGTCGGAGAGGGATATTCTAAATGGACAGCCTCTCTTCTGGTCAGAGCTGGGTCTTAAGTGCTTAGACAGGCAGCAGGAAGGTGATCACGGAAAGTTGCCAACATCAAAGAGATGCCGCCGTGCTTTCAAGGGCGAAGGTTGGAACATTCGATCCAGTCAATCACTTTATGGACTACCTTCGTGGATCGATGCCCTTTGACATCCCGATTCTGGCCAATCACTGAGCCCCCTGTCAGAGGGTTGATACAGGAGCCTGCAGACGTGGGCAACTGAGGAAGGACTCCGAGGTCAGAGCGACGTCTCTCTCTCTCTCTCCTCTCTCTCTCTCTCTCTCTCTCTCTCTCTCTCTCTCTCTCTCTCTCTCTCTCTCCCTCTCTCTCTCTCTCTCTCTCTCAAACAGAAAACATGCGTTTCCAAGGGAACACAAATAACTACATCCTACACCTTCAGTTGCTTGCTGTGCTGATTTCTCATTCTGGTACGGTATTTAAATCCCTTGACACCTTTATTCAGCCGGCGGTCATTGGCAACGTCACAGAATTACTGTAGCTGGAGGCAAAAATAGGCGGGAGGACAAGAGAAGCTTACAAGTTTCCCGCCTTTGATCTAAATGCGACGCCGTCTTCACAAGTCTCCATTGGGGCGAAAATTGCTTTCGTCGGAGACGGAAACTGCCGAAGATGGACGAGGTATTCCGACTTGGGCTATTTGAAGAGAAGGAGGCTTAAGGAAGGGCAAGGGTCAAGGTCGAGTGCAACGAAGGAAATAGCGGATGAGAAGGGCCTATGTTAGGAAGCATGTGCAGCACGTTGCATCCATCATCCTCGTCGTCTCGTTCAGATAAAAGACAACAGACAAAGATTAGTATGTACGACAAGGGCACTCTGAACCTTGCCACTTCAAAACGGCGATGCAAACGGGGAAAGCAATATAAGGAGCTGGTAGAGGCGGCAATATTGCCGAGGTCATTGACTGCTTCCGTCAACGTCGCTGTTCATCAGGCCCATTCACTCCTCAGAACGCCGGGCCTCATCAGCAAGCTGTTTGCCTCTGCAGCCTGCTTTGACCCAGCCTCTCCGAGAGCCTGGGCGGAGATGACTGGTGATTGATGTTCGGAAATGAGATTGCTAATAGGACAGCAATGATGAAGTATTGCAGCCGGTGATTACAAGGTAGCAGGCTGGGGTCATTATTGATTCAGGCAGGGCGCTCTTGAAGAACCGCTGTCAGGGTTGGTCGTGATGACAGTTCTAAGTAAATGCCCATCGGGTCGATGGTCCATGAATACTTTCACTGCTCATTTCGCAGCTTGCAGTTCCCACGAGGGCTCCATGTTTATCAACCTTCGTCCCTCTTCCCGCTTCCGCTGTCTGATCCCTGTCTTATCCCTGCTATTTTTCAGGATGACTTTCAGGGCCTGCATGAGAAGGTTGTCCAATAGAGTGGCAGCTTTTGTTTTAGCAATGGACATCTTCTAGGGGAGCTGAAACGTTTTCTCAGTCGATGTGGACTGAATCAAGTACATGCATGAATTTTCCAGGAGATACGACACTCATAAGCGAACAGAAGACATGACACACACAAACAAGTAATGCGTATAGGTTTCGAACACTTGTACATGGGTAGTGCTTTGACGTATGCTGTAGTCTGTTGCGGAAGTAATACCAGCAAGAGAGTCGCCACCACACAGAACGGGTGTATTTCATAAAGAAGGCACATCCAATAATTGAAACTCTCGCAGAAACTTTCAGCCAGATCCATCACGAGAGAGAGAGAGAGAGAGAGAGAGAGAGAGAGAGAGAGAGAGAGAGAGAGAGAGAGAGAGAGAGAGAGAGAGAGAGAGAGAGAGAGAGAGAAGACACGTATCTTCATGATAATTGCAGATCACCTTTTCCCTACAGAATTCCACTCACGACTCATACATCGCAGTCAAACAATATTTTGTTCTCCAAAAACACACACACACACAGACGGATACCATCAAGCTTTTTACCAACTGCCATATATATTTTAAACACAAACTTTTCTAGAATCGCCATATGATCTGGACCTCTGGCAGTGCAAGCATCTTTGTTCATATTATGTAACCCTTGTTTTTAAAAAAACTTGTCTTGAATTGCGATGTTTCTGTTGTAATATCCATTTCCCTAATGCCAGTGAATGCAACTGTAATTTCCATATTTTGGATGAATAAAGTGTATGTTCTGTTATGTTATTACATGACACACACAGTCGCACGTACAGAGCATCGTCCGTGTGCCCGTCGAAAGATCACATTTTCTCTGCTGAATGAGATACTTTTACATCTCTCACTGGCATTTTTCTACAGTTCATCTCATATGCATTCAAAAGATCCACTAGTGTCTATAATATACGACTATTCTTCCTCTGCCTTTTTCGTCTTTTGTGTCCTTGTCATTTTGCCAGTCACTTTATCGACCCGTTTTTTTTAATGAGTAAACGCGCGCGCATGCATTTGTGTGTGCGTTTGACAATGAGTACACCACGCGTAAATGGCGGGTTGCAACGCCCGCTGTTTTGGCCACAGTCGTTGCGCAACCTTCTTGCGACAGGATTTACGCATCTCTGCTTGGGCTGCCGCTCATGACTTGTTGATGACATGGATGTCGAAAACAATGAACAGTATGTGTTGTGCATCCGTGTGCGTGTTTGTGCGCTGTGTGTGTGTGTGTGTGTGTTTGTGTGTGTGTGTGTGTGTGTGTGTGTGTGCTCGCGCGCATGAACAAGCGCAACTCTTTTA
>JAWQFJ010033125.1:27500-42500 GCA_034096865.1 Theodoxus fluviatilis
AAACTCTTCGCGAGGGTCCGAAGTTTAGTCTGAAACAGATCTGTATTAATAGCAGTGCTGCTACAATTCATGCTAAGTTTACTGATGGATGTTCTGACCGCGTGACTTTGGACATCTTCCTGTCATCGAGGGGATCTTTTTGATGCCGCCCGGCAGGGTGTGGTACTTGTTGGCTTTCGAAATGGCAATACTAATTGATGAAGTCCGAGCAGGCACGTGTAAATCGTGACTGTGCAGGCTTTTTCCCCCCTGCCCGAGTGACACTGGCAATTCAACTGTAATTATTCACGGGTTCGAATTTCTTTGAAGTATCAAATGCACGTTGGAGACCACAGTTACCGACGGTCGTCACGCTCTCTGTAGAAGGGGTTGCCACCCAGTGGAAATAGATTTACCTCACATGTTCATCGGGACTGCCACGCTTACAAGACGAATCACGAGGGGAATCTCCCTTTTGGGAAGCCCTGGCTGAGAGATCCAAGGACTGTCAGGAAAGTGGAGCGCCCCACACAATTCTCCAACTGCCAGAAATCTCAGCGGGGTAGCGTATCGTGCCAGTCCCTGAGTGAGTCAGTCACGGGTGCGCCCCAGTAGCTGCCAAGAAATTCATAGAGAATTGGTCTCGCGAGACCTCGCGACGTGCGGCCACCCACGACAGTCGCACACACACAGATTCCGCTGCGTGCCCCGCCTAAAGGGGAGCAGGTCTGACCGAACTCCGGAGGGCGGCACGGGACGGCATTTCTGCCCCTCTGACTGAACGTTCGTCCCCAGCGTGTGTGTGGTAAAGTCATTGGACTGCTCTGTCGCTCCAGAGCTGTGCGGAACTGAAGCAGGATCATGGGCAAAAAAAGCTTAATCGCATTTGATTGGACTGACAGTTTAAATTAGATTTTGACGGAGAAAAAAAACCACACACATTAAAACCATCCTGATTACGGGTAGTGCGTGACTGTTATGAAACAATAGTAAGTAGATCATAAAATCAATTCAATTTATCTGAAGGCTTAAACAGAATCGAAAAACAGCTTTTGAGTCGAATTCAAGCAAGAAGAAAACACACGACATACTAAACTGAAAAAATTGACATTTCGAGGATTTCCCTTTCTTTCATCTCATGAGTACAAACTGGGATTTTATCGCTATAAGTGTCACAGTCTTGTTTCACGATATTTTTTCCCACGAAGTTATTTAGGAAATACTTGCCAGTTGAAAATCGACCTCTCATCTGTGTACCCATAACACACCTAGCTCTAGCGGACAGTTCGTTGTTGTGCAGACCTAACACGCCTCACAGCGTGGGATATTTGCTTCGCTCCAAAGAAATGAAAATGCTTCCTTTGTCTCGTCCCAGATCCTAAGTCCCGCTGATAAATCAGTGGCGAAGCCAAGAGCTGCTAAATCGCTGTAGACACGAAATTGTGCGTGGCTGACAGAGAATAAGAGTAACTCGGGAAAGAATACTCCGAGCCACTTTGTTCGAACACAAGCATTTTCATTGGCAAGCCAATGCCATTGCATGGTTCTTGGGAGCAATTGGCACTCGGCAAGATATTCTGGCTGTGTCACGAATGTTTCTCGGGAAACCAAATTTCCCAAAACTTTGCACCTCTATTGCACTTCTGCTGGTAAATTTCATGTCGGTCCCCAAAAAACATTGCAAGAGAACAGCACTTGTGAATTACGTGGGCTTGCATGAAAGAGACCTCAAGAGCTAATGAATATTGATGATAACAGACTTCATCTCTACAAAAACTTCCTGAGTTTGACCTCATGAAACCAGCTGAGGAGCGGAAGTTATCTCGACGATTGCAGATGGCGTCAGAAAGAGCAAAGCCATTGATCGCCATCGACAAAGCTGCGGACTTCTCCGTACAGTGACCCGAGTGGTAGGCACACTTTCCCTCGCACTGGTGACCAGGCAACTCGGTCGGATGGTTCCCTGTGCTATGAGGCGAGTGGATTCTCGACAGCAGACGCTCTCAGCCGTTCTGCGATCCGCCTGCAAATGACTGCCTTGGCATCCTCAGCCTCCTAGAAAGGCAAAGGATATGTCAGGCGTGTTGGAAGTATGCTTATTAGGATGCAGCCTCTGTCAGCTGATGGGAAATACCCTCAGGGAAGTTGACGCCACTCAAAACACTGATCGGTATTTAGCCTGAAGAACTGCCGAAGCCCACACCAAGAGCGCCACTGAACATGAAACTGTCTATTAATGAAATGGCGTATTTACGGAGCGTGGTGTGGAGTTTCATTTTTAGCGAGGTTCTTCCAGATCAGTTTTTTAAATGTGATAACATCTACCTTTCCGGCAAACACCTGAAGAGCGCCGACTATTTCGGGCGAGAACGCCGTAATTACTGTATGTAGAACGAGCGTAGTCGCGCCTACGCTGACATCCTTTCAGCAACTACAGTAGGCCTCTGTTCTGGTAATCTGCAGCTGGCGTCTCATTCTCGAACAGAAGGGACGGACTAAGTGAAACGGAAACGGGTGCGAAAACCGTTTTGTCCTCAGGGAGCATAATTACAGCCAAGATCAGTCGGTGCAGCGCGACCGTTGAGAGGAAACTGCCGTGACTGGTGAACACAGGGTTGATTGCCAGTCTTCCATCTGTGGCACGGCCAAGCATTCCTGCACAACAAAGCTGGTCCAGACAAGCCGGAAACCACGCGCCACCTGCACGCCTCCGAGGTGAATGAGGCATAAAGGGAGACAACTGGCCTTTTTTGTGGACACTTTTAACTGGTCGGTAAAGCTTCAGGTTGGATATTTGCTATCACTTAAACGTAGTTCTTTCTTTTTAACTGTCTGGAAACATAAAATCAATGGCAGCAGGTTTTCTCTATATGAAAAACCCGATTCAAATCAACTTAATCCGTGTGAAAAAGCTTTCACTCTGAACAAAACTTGCAGACAACTGACGAAGCCATCGAGAAATATCGTGTACGGCTGCGAACTGAGACGACGCAATAGGTCTGTAATGGGATTTGGAGTTTGAAGCAGGTCATAGTTTTCGTCTTCTTTCGCAGCACTTGCAAGATTTGGATGTATCGATTACGCACGTCGCACTGAAAAACTGGTCTCCTTGTCAAACAGCAGACCTTTCTACGAGTGTCTACGACAGTGCCCGCCTCAGCAGACAACGTCTCCAGGCACCTTGCCTAGGCATACGTCCTGAAAGCTATTTCCATTTTCAAACAGCTGCTCCTACTGTATTTCTCCATCGGCAGAGATGGACCAGTTTTACTTGGCGCTCCGACAACAGCCTTGGATGAGACGACACGTTTTTAATTGTCGGTGAAGCCGTCTGACCTTTAGTGACCGCCTCATGTTGTTTGCGACGTGGAAGACAAAAGAAGTTTAAAAACAAAAAAACTCGTCTCAGTTTTAAGGGAAACGCGCCGGCGACGAATCTCATGTGATTGCCTTTGGGTCTGTTTCATCGTGTACGCTGTCTGCCCACTCCTGACGCAGCCATGCCACCCAGCCATTCGTCGCAGACGGAGTTATTTGCATAGTGCCTGCTGTCACCTGAAGAAGAAGAAGAAAAAAGGCTGGCATGAAAATGATGCTGAAGATACAAACCACGCTGGTGTTCACTGCAGTTGTCCCACCTTCGTGAAGTAACTTCTCTGTGGATTATTGCATTATCTACACCGAAACATGTTCTGGAACCCATCACTGGCTTGAAAAGATCCTCATCGGTTGATGAAGTGTCTCCTTTCGGTGATGTGCGCCTCATCGGGTGATGAAATTAGGTCTGGTCTGTCGCATGGCAGCGTTTAAAGTTTACCAACCACTTTGCCGTCATTTACGTAAAGCTTGATCGTCTGGCCACTGAACTTCGTCCGCTTTGCTCACACCAAGCATTTTGTCTCGCTGTATGCTTTGACCAAAAGTCGCAATTAGCAGAGGAGTTCTCTCAGTTATACGCTTCAGGTACCTGTAGCCAAAGCTGTTTCCTCTTCCTCTTCCCATTTTTGCTACAGCTTACATCATCTTCGTCTTCAATCAGTCGGTCTGTACTATTCCCGGCCCCACCTCTTCTCCAAAAACCCATATTCTTAGCCTTCTTCTCCACCCTGCCCCCATCCCCACTCCAGCCTCTCACCCCACACCTCCAACCACCCATTTCAATCCGTCATTCCTGATCCCACCATCACAACATACTCTGCATCAGCCCCAACCCCTGCCGGTCTTTTTTTTTTCACCCACCTCCCACCCTACCTCGTGCGATAGCAAGCCCCAGGGCTACTCTGCAATTTGGATTCTTCCCGTCAGTCAGGGTCAGTACTGATCAGGCCAAGCTAGAGAGACACAGCAGGTCGGACGGACGGGCAGACGGGCGGTAGTCTCCGACAGCTGTGGTGGTCCGACCATAGTGGTGGCGGTAGTGGTGGCCGTGAGTGAAGCGAGCGCGTGGGCGGTCTTCACCAGGAGGATTGCTTGCTGACTCGCTGCTTGTCGTCTCCATTTCCCCAGCCACCGGATTTATAAGCCCCACCTAGCAACGACTTGTCCGCCTGACTGGCTTCGGAAAGACGGGCGGAATCCTAGCTCGTCAGAAGCAGGAAGAGAGAGAGAGCGAGCGGTAGACCGAGGGGGACGAGGCAAGCAAGGAGACAGAGAGGGAGAGCACCGCTGCCAGGGCGATCCAGCCTGATTGCCAACCTGGCTAGGAACCTCGAGGCTTTAGACACTGATCGTGGGCGTGCCCGACCATCTGGCCCTGAAGCTGTCTTATCGCCCTCGAGCAGTCTTCGGCCTTATTGTCAGGCAGCTTCCTGAGGCTGAGATTTGACGAGACTTCCCTTACTACAAGCTTTGTATCTTAATTGCGGAGACAGGTTCAATACACACTGTCGTTGCTGATGCAGTGAGCGCAATTGAGCGAGCTTTTCTCTGGCGGCGCGATTTTTTGTTGTGGACATGTACATGTTATAGTGCTGGGGTTCTCTGTGAGAACATCGACGGAACGTGTGATGAAGCTAAAGCGGAAGGGAACGAGACCGTTTCAATGACCGTCAACACTCCATCATTGCTGAAAGCAACCAGTGTGTGAGCTCCAGTTTGACCGACGGGCGAGAACTGCATATTATTATCTGTTTCGCGGAGTTCTTGCATTGTTAGCAGCACCTACCTATGCTTTATGTGTTCGACTCCACCAGTGATTCAAGTGTTTTAGCATCTCGTCCTTACGTCGACTAGTTGTAGGAATAACTCCAACGGTGAACTCACATACACAGAAGACATACGGTGAATAATCACATATCCTTGCTTCAAGCCTTCGAAGCGACTTTCATCTTCTGTCGGCGTCTCTTTGGTCGCCCAGGAGATCAACTCGGCACTTTCCTTCGCGTTACTTTCGGGGTTTCGCGTTCGATTCTCGAGTCAGCCTTCGGGCCCCCACCCAACCGTCACCGTGGCGACTATGAAGAATTTCCTCAAGTTCAAGACGCGCCAGAACAGCGCAGACCTGCGCAAGTTCGGCGAGGAGTACTACCTTCGGGAGGCCAAACTGTGGCGACCATTTCGCCTCTTCGGCATGTTCGCCACCGTCTCCTCCATGACCTTCTGTCTGGCTGCCACGCTCAGCGACCACTGGCTGCAAGGACAAGGTAAGTGGAAACCGTTGTCTCTGCTCTGTGCATGACAGGTAGTCTTTTTTGTTGAAGTCAAAGGGTGAAGGAGTGGTTGGATGGGCGGGTTGGTATATGGGTTAATTGATTAGATGGCCGGGTGACAGGGTATTTTTGGCAGTTAAAGAGTGAGTGGTTGAATGGATGGATGGGTGGTTGGTTATTGAGGTGGTTAGTGGATGGTTTATTTGACAACATAGGCTTATGGTTGACTATATGATAGCATGGATGAATGGTTGGTTTCATGACTAGCTCGCTGATTGACCACGTGAAAGACTGCATGGGTAAATATATCAGAGAATGTGAGGGTGAATAGATGGATAGATGGATTGTAGGACAGACAGGAAGAAGGAGGAAGGGATTGCAAACCGTAACTTAGTGGCTGGCTGGCTTTAGATTGTCTCGTTGTGCTCATATAACTTCACTTTTTAACTTGAAGGTACTTGTTTATGTTTATGCGCTTTTGTTGATGCTTGTATCACGTGTGCATGGAGCCTGGCGTTTTTGAAAATCATTAAGATTTTGAACAATTGATGCAAAAGGAGATTGCGTGCGTGTTTGCATGTAATTCTGCGTATCTTCCTTTCTTGTGTTTTACTTCTTATTTGCACTCCTCCCGATCATTGATGTCCTGGATGGTACACAAGGAACCTACTCGTTATAACCTCTTGTTGTGCAGTATCTTAGTAGGCAGTCTGCTTCCAAGTACGAAGGAGAGGAACCGTAATGGGATTCAGTTTTTACCTTCGTCGTGTTTTTAAAGGCGACATTTTGCCAGTATTGGAAGAGAGAGAGAGAGAGAGAGAGAGAGAGAGAGAGAGAGAGAGAGAGAGAGAGAGAGAGAGAGAGAGAGAGAGGGGGGGGTAGACGGACGGACGGGGGTGGGGAGGAGGGGCAATACAAATAGTTCATTTAATGGAGCCGATTCCAATGAGATGTAAGAACAAGCATGTGGGGAGAAACAATATCAGGAGCACGTGAATTACCATCCCTCCCTCCCTCCCCCCACCCCCGTCCGTCCGTCTACCCCCCCCTCTCTCTCTCTCTCTCTCTCTCTCTCTCTCTCTCTCTCTCTCTCTCTCTCTCTCTCTCTCTCTCTCTCTCTCTCTTCCAATACTGGCAAAATGTCGCCTTTAAAAACACGACGAAGGTAAAAACTGAATCCCATTACGGTTCCTCTCCTTCGTACTTGGAAGCAGACTGCCTACTAAGATACTGCACAACAAGAGGTTATAACGAGTAGGTTCCTTGTGTACCATCCAGGACATCAATGATCGGGAGGAGTGCAAATAAGAAGTAAAACACAAGAAAGGAAGATACGCAGAATTACATGCAAACACGCACGCAATCTCCTTTTGCATCAATTGTTCAAAATCTTAATGATTTTCAAAAACGCCAGGCTCCATGCACACGTGATACAAGCATCAACAAAAGCGCATAAACATAAACAAGTACCTTCAAGTTAAAAAGTGAAGTTATATGAGCACAACGAGACAATCTAAAGCCAGCCAGCCACTAAGTTACGGTTTGCAATCCCTTCCTCCTTCTTCCTGTCTGTCCTACAATCCATCTATCCATCTATTCACCCTCACATTCTCTGATATATTTACCCATGCAGTCTTTCACGTGGTCAATCAGCGAGCTAGTCATGAAACCAACCATTCATCCATGCTATCATATAGTCAACCATAAGCCTATGTTGTCAAATAAACCATCCACTAACCACCTCAATAACCAACCACCCATCCATCCATTCAACCACTCACTCTTTAACTGCCAAAAATACCCTGTCACCCGGCCATCTAATCAATTAACCCATATACCAACCCGCCCATCCAACCACTCCTTCACCCTTTGACTTCAACAAAAAAGACTACCTGTCATGCACAGAGCAGAGACAACGGTTTCCACTTACCTTGTCCTTGCAGCCAGTGGTCGCTGAGCGTGGCAGCCAGACAGAAGGTCATGGAGGAGACGGTGGCGAACATGCCGAAGAGGCGAAATGGTCGCCACAGTTTGGCCTCCCGAAGGTAGTACTCCTCGCCGAACTTGCGCAGGTCTGCGCTGTTCTGGCGCGTCTTGAACTTGAGGAAATTCTTCATAGTCGCCACGGTGACGGTTGGGTGGGGGCCCGAAGGCTGACTCGAGAATCGAACGCGAAACCCCGAAAGTAACGCGAAGGAAAGTGCCGAGTTGATCTCCTGGGCGACCAAAGAGACGCCGACAGAAGATGAAAGTCGCTTCGAAGGCTTGAAGCAAGGATATGTGATTATTCACCGTATGTCTTCTGTGTATGTGAGTTCACCGTTGGAGTTATTCCTACAACTAGTCGACGTAAGGACGAGATGCTAAAACACTTGAATCACTGGTGGAGTCGAACACATAAAGCATAGGTAGGTGCTGCTAACAATGCAAGAACTCCGCGAAACAGATAATAATATGCAGTTCTCGCCCGTCGGTCAAACTGGAGCTCACACACTGGTTGCTTTCAGCAATGATGGAGTGTTGACGGTCATTGAAACGGTCTCGTTCCCTTCCGCTTTAGCTTCATCACACGTTCCGTCGATGTTCTCACAGAGAACCCCAGCACTATAACATGTACATGTCCACAACAAAAAATCGCGCCGCCAGAGAAAAGCTCGCTCAATTGCGCTCACTGCATCAGCAACGACAGTGTGTATTGAACCTGTCTCCGCAATTAAGATACAAAGCTTGTAGTAAGGGAAGTCTCGTCAAATCTCAGCCTCAGGAAGCTGCCTGACAATAAGGCCGAAGACTGCTCGAGGGCGATAAGACAGCTTCAGGGCCAGATGGTCGGGCACGCCCACGATCAGTGTCTAAAGCCTCGAGGTTCCTAGCCAGGTTGGCAATCAGGCTGGATCGCCCTGGCAGCGGTGCTCTCCCTCTCTGTCTCCTTGCTTGCCTCGTCCCCCTCGGTCTACCGCTCGCTCTCTCTCTCTTCCTGCTTCTGACGAGCTAGGATTCCGCCCGTCTTTCCGAAGCCAGTCAGGCGGACAAGTCGTTGCTAGGTGGGGCTTATAAATCCGGTGGCTGGGGAAATGGAGACGACAAGCAGCGAGTCAGCAAGCAATCCTCCTGGTGAAGACCGCCCACGCGCTCGCTTCACTCACGGCCACCACTACCGCCACCACTATGGTCGGACCACCACAGCTGTCGGAGACTACCGCCCGTCTGCCCGTCCGTCCGACCTGCTGTGTCTCTCTAGCTTGGCCTGATCAGTACTGACCCTGACTGACGGGAAGAATCCAAATTGCAGAGTAGCCCTGGGGCTTGCTATCGCACGAGGTAGGGTGGGAGGTGGGTGAAAAAAAAAAGACCGGCAGGGGTTGGGGCTGATGCAGAGTATGTTGTGATGGTGGGATCAGGAATGACGGATTGAAATGGGTGGTTGGAGGTGTGGGGTGAGAGGCTGGAGTGGGGATGGGGGCAGGGTGGAGAAGAAGGCTAAGAATATGGGTTTTTGGAGAAGAGGTGGGGCCGGGAATAGTACAGACCGACTGATTGAAGACGAAGATGATGTAAGCTGTAGCAAAAATGGGAAGAGGAAGAGGAAACAGCTTTGGCTACAGGTACCTGAAGCGTATAACTGAGAGAACTCCTCTGCTAATTGCGACTTTTGGTCAAAGCATACAGCGAGACAAAATGCTTGGTGTGAGCAAAGCGGACGAAGTTCAGTGGCCAGACGATCAAGCTTTACGTAAATGACGGCAAAGTGGTTGGTAAACTTTAAACGCTGCCATGCGACAGACCAGACCTAATTTCATCACCCGATGAGGCGCACATCACCGAAAGGAGACACTTCATCAACCGATGAGGATCTTTTCAAGCCAGTGATGGGTTCCAGAACATGTTTCGGTGTAGATAATGCAATAATCCACAGAGAAGTTACTTCACGAAGGTGGGACAACTGCAGTGAACACCAGCGTGGTTTGTATCTTCAGCATCATTTTCATGCCAGCCTTTTTTCTTCTTCTTCTTCAGGTGACAGCAGGCACTATGCAAATAACTCCGTCTGCGACGAATGGCTGGGTGGCATGGCTGCGTCAGGAGTGGGCAGACAGCGTACACGATGAAACAGACCCAAAGGCAATCACATGAGATTCGTCGCCGGCGCGTTTCCCTTAAAACTGAGACGAGTTTTTTTGTTTTTAAACTTCTTTTGTCTTCCACGTCGCAAACAACATGAGGCGGTCACTAAAGGTCAGACGGCTTCACCGACAATTAAAAACGTGTCGTCTCATCCAAGGCTGTTGTCGGAGCGCCAAGTAAAACTGGTCCATCTCTGCCGATGGAGAAATACAGTAGGAGCAGCTGTTTGAAAATGGAAATAGCTTTCAGGACGTATGCCTAGGCAAGGTGCCTGGAGACGTTGTCTGCTGAGGCGGGCACTGTCGTAGACACTCGTAGAAAGGTCTGCTGTTTGACAAGGAGACCAGTTTTTCAGTGCGACGTGCGTAATCGATACATCCAAATCTTGCAAGTGCTGCGAAAGAAGACGAAAACTATGACCTGCTTCAAACTCCAAATCCCATTACAGACCTATTGCGTCGTCTCAGTTCGCAGCCGTACACGATATTTCTCGATGGCTTCGTCAGTTGTCTGCAAGTTTTGTTCAGAGTGAAAGCTTTTTCACACGGATTAAGTTGATTTGAATCGGGTTTTTCATATAGAGAAAACCTGCTGCCATTGATTTTATGTTTCCAGACAGTTAAAAAGAAAGAACTACGTTTAAGTGATAGCAAATATCCAACCTGAAGCTTTACCGACCAGTTAAAAGTGTCCACAAAAAAGGCCAGTTGTCTCCCTTTATGCCTCATTCACCTCGGAGGCGTGCAGGTGGCGCGTGGTTTCCGGCTTGTCTGGACCAGCTTTGTTGTGCAGGAATGCTTGGCCGTGCCACAGATGGAAGACTGGCAATCAACCCTGTGTTCACCAGTCACGGCAGTTTCCTCTCAACGGTCGCGCTGCACCGACTGATCTTGGCTGTAATTATGCTCCCTGAGGACAAAACGGTTTTCGCACCCGTTTCCGTTTCACTTAGTCCGTCCCTTCTGTTTCGAGAATGAGACGCCAGCTGCAGATTACCAGAACAGAGGCCTACTGTAGTTGCTGAAAGGATGTCAGCGTAGGCGCGACTACGCTCGTTCTACATACAGTAATTACGGCGTTCTCGCCCGAAATAGTCGGCGCTCTTCAGGTGTTTGCCGGAAAGGTAGATGTTATCACATTTAAAAAACTGATCTGGAAGAACCTCGCTAAAAATGAAACTCCACACCACGCTCCGTAAATACGCCATTTCATTAATAGACAGTTTCATGTTCAGTGGCGCTCTTGGTGTGGGCTTCGGCAGTTCTTCAGGCTAAATACCGATCAGTGTTTTGAGTGGCGTCAACTTCCCTGAGGGTATTTCCCATCAGCTGACAGAGGCTGCATCCTAATAAGCATACTTCCAACACGCCTGACATATCCTTTGCCTTTCTAGGAGGCTGAGGATGCCAAGGCAGTCATTTGCAGGCGGATCGCAGAACGGCTGAGAGCGTCTGCTGTCGAGAATCCACTCGCCTCATAGCACAGGGAACCATCCGACCGAGTTGCCTGGTCACCAGTGCGAGGGAAAGTGTGCCTACCACTCGGGTCACTGTACGGAGAAGTCCGCAGCTTTGTCGATGGCGATCAATGGCTTTGCTCTTTCTGACGCCATCTGCAATCGTCGAGATAACTTCCGCTCCTCAGCTGGTTTCATGAGGTCAAACTCAGGAAGTTTTTGTAGAGATGAAGTCTGTTATCATCAATATTCATTAGCTCTTGAGGTCTCTTTCATGCAAGCCCACGTAATTCACAAGTGCTGTTCTCTTGCAATGTTTTTTGGGGACCGACATGAAATTTACCAGCAGAAGTGCAATAGAGGTGCAAAGTTTTGGGAAATTTGGTTTCCCGAGAAACATTCGTGACACAGCCAGAATATCTTGCCGAGTGCCAATTGCTCCCAAGAACCATGCAATGGCATTGGCTTGCCAATGAAAATGCTTGTGTTCGAACAAAGTGGCTCGGAGTATTCTTTCCCGAGTTACTCTTATTCTCTGTCAGCCACGCACAATTTCGTGTCTACAGCGATTTAGCAGCTCTTGGCTTCGCCACTGATTTATCAGCGGGACTTAGGATCTGGGACGAGACAAAGGAAGCATTTTCATTTCTTTGGAGCGAAGCAAATATCCCACGCTGTGAGGCGTGTTAGGTCTGCACAACAACGAACTGTCCGCTAGAGCTAGGTGTGTTATGGGTACACAGATGAGAGGTCGATTTTCAACTGGCAAGTATTTCCTAAATAACTTCGTGGGAAAAAATATCGTGAAACAAGACTGTGACACTTATAGCGATAAAATCCCAGTTTGTACTCATGAGATGAAAGAAAGGGAAATCCTCGAAATGTCAATTTTTTCAGTTTAGTATGTCGTGTGTTTTCTTCTTGCTTGAATTCGACTCAAAAGCTGTTTTTCGATTCTGTTTAAGCCTTCAGATAAATTGAATTGATTTTATGATCTACTTACTATTGTTTCATAACAGTCACGCACTACCCGTAATCAGGATGGTTTTAATGTGTGTGGTTTTTTTTCTCCGTCAAAATCTAATTTAAACTGTCAGTCCAATCAAATGCGATTAAGCTTTTTTTGCCCATGATCCTGCTTCAGTTCCGCACAGCTCTGGAGCGACAGAGCAGTCCAATGACTTTACCACACACACGCTGGGGACGAACGTTCAGTCAGAGGGGCAGAAATGCCGTCCCGTGCCGCCCTCCGGAGTTCGGTCAGACCTGCTCCCCTTTAGGCGGGGCACGCAGCGGAATCTGTGTGTGTGCGACTGTCGTGGGTGGCCGCACGTCGCGAGGTCTCGCGAGACCAATTCTCTATGAATTTCTTGGCAGCTACTGGGGCGCACCCGTGACTGACTCACTCAGGGACTGGCACGATACGCTACCCCGCTGAGATTTCTGGCAGTTGGAGAATTGTGTGGGGCGCTCCACTTTCCTGACAGTCCTTGGATCTCTCAGCCAGGGCTTCCCAAAAGGGAGATTCCCCTCGTGATTCGTCTTGTAAGCGTGGCAGTCCCGATGAACATGTGAGGTAAATCTATTTCCACTGGGTGGCAACCCCTTCTACAGAGAGCGTGACGACCGTCGGTAACTGTGGTCTCCAACGTGCATTTGATACTTCAAAGAAATTCGAACCCGTGAATAATTACAGTTGAATTGCCAGTGTCACTCGGGCAGGGGGGAAAAAGCCTGCACAGTCACGATTTACACGTGCCTGCTCGGACTTCATCAATTAGTATTGCCATTTCGAAAGCCAACAAGTACCACACCCTGCCGGGCGGCATCAAAAAGATCCCCTCGATGACAGGAAGATGTCCAAAGTCACGCGGTCAGAACATCCATCAGTAAACTTAGCATGAATTGTAGCAGCACTGCTATTAATACAGATCTGTTTCAGACTAAACTTCGGACCCTCGCGAAGAGTTTACATAAATTACCGAAAACAGGCAGATCGAAGAGGAGATCTTTCCAGGCTGTCACGCGATCAGTGCACGAAGGTACAGGCAATCAGGCACTAATTGCTGCCATTGAAAGTCCCCCCCCACGATTTGTCATTGCCTTGGTCCCATCAGCGGACTGTTTCCCTCTTACGGTGTGGGTCCCTTCAGCGCTGGCTACAGGCCAAAACCCGCTCCAGCTGATGTGAGAACAGGGTTGGTGTCCAAAGTCATTTACATGCAAATGTCTGATCTCCTCGGTCTCAACTTGCAGCCCAAAATCTGTCACATCACTATCTCAGCTGAAGCGCGTCAAATAGCTTCGTAGTTATAGGCAAAATGTCATATTCTGCTCACAACGTTTGATTTATCTGGCAAATGTACTTCCAAAGAGGCTAGTCGTTTCAAAGCTGCATTGTGCGGCGTCGTAGTCACAACGGCAGAAAAGCTCCACACACAGCGCCTGAAAACTGGATGCCAGTTAGCAGTGAGACAATCAAGAAGCTTAGGAAACACAAGCTACCGGGGCAACACGAAAATGTCTGACCAGTCGGTCAAAGCAAAACATAGATTATGGCGTCTGCTTCCCGTAAATAATTGACGCCCATTTCGAACATGGGGGTTGCACACGCACGCACGGAGAAGAGAAACATCAGACGAAGTTACGAGCGGTATCCATCTGTAGGGCGCAGAGCTGCTGAAATCGGATACAGGTGAAACCTGATCGGAGCATGAGGTTCATTTGCTCAACCTATGGAGAAGGATGTGGATGGGCATCGTAGACTTGTATTACAGGACGCGTACGCTCGTATCTCGTTTGGCCCTAGCTACGGCTGTTTCCGCGTGGTTGGCCTCTGAAGCAACAGCACACTCGAGTGAGTTTGCACAAGGGGTGGCTGTCTTTGGCGGGTAATCCTCACCCTATCGGTTCCAAGGAAAGCTTTGCTCAGAGACGCTGATGCAGATTCCTCGTTAGAACAGTCGGCCACGACAGTGATAAATATTTGATAGTTCCCGCTGAGTTGCAGATCCTGCAGGACGACCGGACAGAAATGTCAACAGTTGCCACCAGCTAAGGGAATCTCACCACTGGCGTCTTTCCTGGTGCTGCGCTGTCTCCATGATGTCCTCAGCAGCAGCAGCAGCAGCAGCAGCAGCAGCAGCAGCAGCAGCAGCGGCAGGTGTATCAGAAGAAGTAGTTGGGATTCTGGTAGTGAATCTACCCGCTGGCCGAACAGTGTTCGCCCCGCAGAATGTCAACACACTGCTCGCGGCAGTTGGATGGCAGCAGTAGATTAAACTTTCATGGAGTGCTTCCACTACTCAAGCCTTGCGTTAACTCCCTGCAGCAGCTTGGTCAGGATTGCAGGCCGCGATGGCTGTGCGCTTTCTGCTCGCTGCGACGACACCTACAGGCCATGTAAAGGACCAAGATTTGGACTCAACAAAGAATCCTGAAATGCCAGCAAAGTGTAATCAACAGATCAAAACGTCCCGGCAAGGCTGATGTCGTGTGGACGTGGACAACCAACACTTTGAAACTGCAGAATGCAACAAAACCCTAAGCACCCAGGATTACTGTGAACAGTGATGAATGATGTTGAGAAAGAACGATGGAGAAACAAGACAATTAATTGGGCTGACAGTTGGGTTAGAATTTTCTGAATCGGTATCCTGGATTGACCTCATAAGAGTCACTGCCTATTTGTACCGATGCAAAGGAATCGGAAACACTGTTACACTTTCAGTTCTGCAGAAAAATGTATCCGACTTCCTCCGTTAGAATAGTTCACCTAGTCCATGGCGGCGC
>JAWQFJ010033125.1:47500-55743 GCA_034096865.1 Theodoxus fluviatilis
CGTGCAGCAACGGATGGAGAGATGCACAGGAGAGATAGAAGATAGCAAAGAGGAATGGGGTCAGGTGAGGGAGGAACCAGAGCTGAGTGGCAATTGCAGACAGGTGTCTATGAGGCTAACTCGAGTGACCGCCCAGCTGACCTGTCCACTCAGACAGCCAGACGTGCTTTCAGGCGACGGAAAGGCACTGTTGCGTTGTGCTGGACCCCATTGGGTCGATAGGCATGAGTGAATAATGGAGGATAGGGGTAGAAAAGTGTCGGCCTACACACGATAGGCATGAGTGAATAATGGAGGATAGAGGTAGAAAAGTGTCGGTCTACACATGCGTGACGTCAGAGATGGACACTCACATGAGCGCGCGTGCGGGCACACGCATACACACAGACAGACGGACGGACAGACGGGCAAACAGAGAGATGAACAAGACAGGCAGACAGACAGACAGACAGACAGACAGACAGACAGACAGACAGACAGACAGACAGACAGACATGCAGACAGACAGACAGACAGACAGACAGACAGACAGACAGACAGGCAGACAGACAGACAGACAGACAGACAGACATGCAGACAGACAGACAGACAGACAGACAGACAGACAGACAGACAGACAGAGACAGACAGACAGAAAAAATGACAAACACACAGACGCACAGACAGACACACAGACACATACAGATTAAAAGAGTTGCGCTTGTTCATGCGCGCGAGCACACACACACACACACACACACACACACAAACACACACACACACACACACAGCGCACAAACACGCACACGGATGCACAACACATACTGTTCATTGTTTTCGACATCCATGTCATCAACAAGTCATGAGCGGCAGCCCAAGCAGAGATGCGTAAATCCTGTCGCAAGAAGGTTGCGCAACGACTGTGGCCAAAACAGCGGGCGTTGCAACCCGCCATTTACGCGTGGTGTACTCATTGTCAAACGCACACACAAATGCATGCGCGCGCGTTTACTCATTAAAAAAAACGGGTCGATAAAGTGACTGGCAAAATGACAAGGACACAAAAGACGAAAAAGGCAGAGGAAGAATAGTCGTATATTATAGACACTAGTGGATCTTTTGAATGCATATGAGATGAACTGTAGAAAAATGCCAGTGAGAGATGTAAAAGTATCTCATTCAGCAGAGAAAATGTGATCTTTCGACGGGCACACGGACGATGCTCTGTACGTGCGACTGTGTGTGTCATGTAATAACATAACAGAACATACACTTTATTCATCCAAAATATGGAAATTACAGTTGCATTCACTGGCATTAGGGAAATGGATATTACAACAGAAACATCGCAATTCAAGACAAGTTTTTTAAAAACAAGGGTTACATAATATGAACAAAGATGCTTGCACTGCCAGAGGTCCAGATCATATGGCGATTCTAGAAAAGTTTGTGTTTAAAATATATATGGCAGTTGGTAAAAAGCTTGATGGTATCCGTCTGTGTGTGTGTGTGTTTTTGGAGAACAAAATATTGTTTGACTGCGATGTATGAGTCGTGAGTGGAATTCTGTAGGGAAAAGGTGATCTGCAATTATCATGAAGATACGTGTCTTCTCTCTCTCTCTCTCTCTCTCTCTCTCTCTCTCTCTCTCTCTCTCTCTCTCTCTCTCTCTCTCTCTCTCTCTCTCTCTCTCTCTCTCTCTCGTGATGGATCTGGCTGAAAGTTTCTGCGAGAGTTTCAATTATTGGATGTGCCTTCTTTATGAAATACACCCGTTCTGTGTGGTGGCGACTCTCTTGCTGGTATTACTTCCGCAACAGACTACAGCATACGTCAAAGCACTACCCATGTACAAGTGTTCGAAACCTATACGCATTACTTGTTTGTGTGTGTCATGTCTTCTGTTCGCTTATGAGTGTCGTATCTCCTGGAAAATTCATGCATGTACTTGATTCAGTCCACATCGACTGAGAAAACGTTTCAGCTCCCCTAGAAGATGTCCATTGCTAAAACAAAAGCTGCCACTCTATTGGACAACCTTCTCATGCAGGCCCTGAAAGTCATCCTGAAAAATAGCAGGGATAAGACAGGGATCAGACAGCGGAAGCGGGAAGAGGGACGAAGGTTGATAAACATGGAGCCCTCGTGGGAACTGCAAGCTGCGAAATGAGCAGTGAAAGTATTCATGGACCATCGACCCGATGGGCATTTACTTAGAACTGTCATCACGACCAACCCTGACAGCGGTTCTTCAAGAGCGCCCTGCCTGAATCAATAATGACCCCAGCCTGCTACCTTGTAATCACCGGCTGCAATACTTCATCATTGCTGTCCTATTAGCAATCTCATTTCCGAACATCAATCACCAGTCATCTCCGCCCAGGCTCTCGGAGAGGCTGGGTCAAAGCAGGCTGCAGAGGCAAACAGCTTGCTGATGAGGCCCGGCGTTCTGAGGAGTGAATGGGCCTGATGAACAGCGACGTTGACGGAAGCAGTCAATGACCTCGGCAATATTGCCGCCTCTACCAGCTCCTTATATTGCTTTCCCCGTTTGCATCGCCGTTTTGAAGTGGCAAGGTTCAGAGTGCCCTTGTCGTACATACTAATCTTTGTCTGTTGTCTTTTATCTGAACGAGACGACGAGGATGATGGATGCAACGTGCTGCACATGCTTCCTAACATAGGCCCTTCTCATCCGCTATTTCCTTCGTTGCACTCGACCTTGACCCTTGCCCTTCCTTAAGCCTCCTTCTCTTCAAATAGCCCAAGTCGGAATACCTCGTCCATCTTCGGCAGTTTCCGTCTCCGACGAAAGCAATTTTCGCCCCAATGGAGACTTGTGAAGACGGCGTCGCATTTAGATCAAAGGCGGGAAACTTGTAAGCTTCTCTTGTCCTCCCGCCTATTTTTGCCTCCAGCTACAGTAATTCTGTGACGTTGCCAATGACCGCCGGCTGAATAAAGGTGTCAAGGGATTTAAATACCGTACCAGAATGAGAAATCAGCACAGCAAGCAACTGAAGGTGTAGGATGTAGTTATTTGTGTTCCCTTGGAAACGCATGTTTTCTGTTTGAGAGAGAGAGAGAGAGAGAGAGGAGAGAGAGAGAGAGAGAGAGAGAGAGAGAGAGAGAGAGAGAGAGAGAGAGAGAGAGGAGAGAGAGAGAGACGGGGGGGGGAAGAGAACAGGAGGAGAAGGGAGGGCTGAGGGCTGATTCAATTTGTGGAACACCTCTCCAGTAACATTCCTCTAATCGCAATCCATCAGGGCTTTATGGACGTCGCTCTGACCTCGGAGTCCTTCCTCAGTTGCCCACGTCTGCAGGCTCCTGTATCAACCCTCTGACAGGGGGCTCAGTGATTGGCCAGAATCGGGATGTCAAAGGGCATCGATCCACGAAGGTAGTCCATAAAGTGATTGACTGGATCGAATGTTCCAACCTTCGCCCTTGAAAGCACGGCGGCATCTCTTTGATGTTGGCAACTTTCCGTGATCACCTTCCTGCTGCCTGTCTAAGCACTTAAGACCCAGCTCTGACCAGAAGAGAGGCTGTCCATTTAGAATATCCCTCTCCGACTTTGTTCATCTTGTCTGAGGACCGAGTAGGAACGCACGAAGACGTGAAGATTGGGCGTAATGACAAGCGAAGTACTCACATGGGTGACTAAAATGCCAGAAGCAAAATACAACGAAATGGCATCTTCCTTCATCTCAACATTAGTTTCAGGAGGAACAAATACAGACGTTGTTTGCCTCTTTCACGGCTGCTCAAACGACTATGTTTTAACCCATGGTCGATGACCCATTCCTTTATATGTAGTTTCTTTGCACATGACAGCAATAACAACGACGATGACGACGATGACAACGAAAATTTTGTGCATCCATCTTGCAGACGTGGGACGTGGACAGAGAGGTACCATCATTTTGTTGATTCATAGAGAGGAGTCTGATTACCTGCCAAATCCGCCATATATTGACAAATCGATGCTTTGTTCTCGTATCTGGAAAATCCCTCTAGTCACCGCTTTTGCCCACGCGGGTTTCTCTGGAGGACTTTCTGGTGCAGCACTGACAATTGCGCGTCCAAACGTACAGACACCTGACAGATACACCAACTCGTCGAAATGTGCTTATTGGTAGCTTGATGGGGACGTTTCCCGTCGAGAAGCCTTTAAAACGATGTCCTTAATTGCGTCCTTTGCAGACTGTTTCGGGGGAAACTGAATCCCGGCGTCTGCAGTTCACCGCCTGCTGGCTGGTTTAACTCTTCCATAGGGAGAGGCAAGCGGGTTGGGCAACTTGTCCAAGAAAGCAACTCAAGAAAACGTACAGCGCTGAATACCGCACTTGCTTGGCGCGAAATAAATGTCATAATCAACGGACTAGAGGCTCAAGTCAGCAATATACTTGTGACAATAAATGATCGAATGAATGATTGAATGATTGAATGAATAAATGAATAAATGAATGAATGAATGGATGAATGAATGAAGGGATGAATGAATGAAGGGATGGATTGATGGATGGATGGATGGATGGATGGATGGATGGATGGATGGATGGATGGATGGATGGATGGATGGATGGATGGATGGATGATGGATGGATGGATGGAGTTTGACGGCCTATCAGCTTATGTAGGCTGTTCAGTCCACTGGCAATAACAGCACTGGACTTGTTTTGAATGTGTGCAAGTCTCGATTTCCTTAGCTATTCGCCATTTATAAATAGCGTAGGGAGACACAGCGAGTCTACTTTTTACCCCCAGCTCACAGGATGTGTATTAGTTACGGTATCACATGACGCCTTCGTAACAGTGCAGTATCACATTACGCCATTGTAACAGTAGAGTATGACATGACGCCATTGTAACAATACATTATCTCATGATGCCATTGTAACAATACATTATCTCATGATGCCATTGTAACAATACATTATCTCATGATGCCATTGTAACAGTACATTATCACATGACGCCATTGTAACAGTCCAATATCACATGACGCCATTGTAACTGTACTGTATCACATGACGCCACTGAAACAGTATAGCATCACGTGACGCCACTGAAACAGTACAGCATCACACGACACCATTGTAACACTACAGTATCACATGACGCCATTGTAACTGTACTGTATCACATGACGCCACTGAAACAGTATAGCATCACATGACGCCATTGTAACAGTGCAGTATCACATGACACCATTGAAACAGTCCAATATCACATGACGCCCTTGTAACAGTCCAGTATCACATGCCGCCTTTGAAACAGTACAGTGTCACCTGACGCCACTGAAACAGTCTAATATCAAATGTGCCACTGAAACAGTCTAATATCACATGACGGCATTGTAACAGTCCATTATCACATGACGCCATTGTAACAGTCCAATATCACATGACGCCATTGTAACAGTCCAATATCACATGACGCCATTAAAACAGTACAGTGTCACATGATGCCACTGAAACAGTACAGTGTCACATGACGCCACTGAAACAGTACAATATCACACGACGCCATTGCAACAGTGCAGCGTCACATGGCGCCATTGAAACAGTACAATATCACACGAAGCCATTGCAACAGTGCAGTATCACATGACGCCATTCTAGCAGTGCAGTATCACATGACGCCATTGAAACAGTACAGCGTCACATGACGCCATTGAAACAGTACAGCGTCACATTGACGCCATTGAAACAGTACAGTGTCACATGACGCCACTAAAACAGTACAGTGTCACATGACGCCACTGAAACAGTACAGTATCAAATGTGCTACTGAAACAGTACAGTGTCACATGACGCCATTGTAACAGTCCAGTATCATATGACGCCACCGTAAGGGTACAGTATCACATGACGCCATTGAAACAGTACAGTATCACATGACGCCATTGTAACAGTACAATATCACATGACGCCATTGTAACAGTACAGTATCATAAAACACCATTTTAACAGTACAATATCACATGACGACATCATAACAGTACGGTATCATAGGACGTTCATTGTAACAATCCAGTATCACATGGCGTCATTGTAACAGTACAGTATCACATGATGCAACTGTTTCAGTTGATTGGTTGTTGACTTTGCAATTAACACAAGATTGGAAAAGAGAGGAACATTTCCTATCCTGACTATCGACTGGACTGGCTACTCGCAACAATCGACTTCCTTGTCGGACTAAACTACACCGTTCCAGATCTAACTTAAGCAGTGGATGAGTTTTTGCTGTCTGCCCACATGAAGATATAGTGACTGAAGCCAGTTGGAGGACAGTAAGGAAAACAAAATAATATTTTACAAAACGCCTGATGCTGCTGGCGAGCAGGGGCGGGATCATTGTTAAGGCGCCTTTACACGTACTGGTTTTCAAGCCGATTTTGCTCCCGATCCGGTCTGACCGTGCGTGTAAAAATCAGGTTGACAGCCACACGCAACGAGACCGCGAACTCAAGCGATTTTCATTTATGCGAAGCGGTCAGAATTTAGAGTTACGTCCCTTTGATGAGCTATGGCAACGACGCTTCCACGTGTAGTCTATGCGTGTGACCTGCCTGTCGGATTTTAAAATATAGAAGCTTTCACGACCTATTGATGCATTCAACATACAGCTTTGATAAATTAATGCTGTTCATGGCTTACATTTTCTTTGGATGGGGTTTAGTATCCCCCAAATACACCGATTTCTGTGCAAAGCGGAGACAAGTCCGCCATTGAAATTTGCGAATAGTCGCGAGATTCTCGTCCTTCTCGCGTCGCCCGGCATAGGAATTGGTCGGGACCGGGTCGGGGAATAGAGCCTGCCCTACCGACAAGAACCGGGCCGGATTGTATGCAAATGAGTCAACCGTTCCGATTCTTGACCGGATCGGCAGCAAAACCGGGGGATAACCGGTACGCCTTTAGTCCAGTTCCCCCACTTCCCCGTTTTAAGCCTATCCAGACAAAGTACTTCTTCCCTGAGGACGTACCCATTTATTCAAGCAGTAAGTAACATTAGAAATCGGAAAGTCCCAAAGGTGTGTGCCAGATCTCTACCCACCAACCATCGGATTGGATAAGCGAGGACAGATCCGTTCCAATCTGCATGAAAGGCGTCAGAAACTGAACTATCTCCAGTCAAATTCCAGTATGTGGGCTTGAAAGTAAGAGATCAGCTCTTTTCCCAACTTTCCACATACCCTAATCAGCCTATGGACATTTCCAGATATGGTGCGGGTGGTCACGGGACGATAAAAGACGGAGAGTAGATCCAGAAAACATCTCCAGACTGTCTCAGATCAAACGCAGGCCATCTTAAGAGGTAGCCATGGCGGGCGCGGTTTGGTTTGTCGGCGGAGCGATCGTTTGTCCAAACAGCGCTGGGTAAAATCAAATCTTCCCCCCGACACTAATCTGCAGTGGCCCTGGGCTAGAGAAAGCCAGGCACCACAGAAATTGACTTCGACCAGGGACGTGGCTTTTCTTGCGGGAGAAGTCGGTGAGTTGTCTTCCCTTTCTCGCAAGGACGCGAAGTGAGATGGAGTGCACGAGCGGGAGAGAGAGAGACTAAATGATGAGAGAGCGCGAGAAGATAGCCTATCGACTGAGCACACTTACACTAGTTGAGCTTGAAGAATACGTAAGCACACAAAGGCAGTCCTCCATGGGATGCTAATGAACATACGTTGCCAGTAACCTCAATGTGTGCATTAGCATGTAAAGCACATGGGAGTAGACTCAAACGCACACGCACGCTTAGACACGTCACTTGAATATCTCACATATAAAAGCGAGTAGGCAAGTTTTCATAGGCAGTTACAACACTGGTACTTTTGATTTTGGTTTCGTTGGTCTGGCCACGTCATCAAAATGGAGGATAACTGCATGCTCAAGCAAGCCTTTTTCGGAGCTGATTCAAAGCTGGAGGAATCAGTGCCATTAATGCCTACGCTGCAAGAACCACTTGAAAGACAGGCTGGAAGGATGCAATCTCAGTCCATTAGAGATGGTGCAGCCGCTCTGGACAGACTCCAATGGCATAACCTCATCTTTGTAAGCACCGAGAGAGAGAGAGAGAGAGAGAGAGAGAGAATGAACGAACGAACAAACAAATAACGAACAAACTTTATTTTACAAGGGTAGTGAATTAGGCAGTAGTGCCTTTCTTACATTCAGCTCTTGATGCAACATATTCAAGTGTGGTAAGAGAGAAAGAGAGAGAGAGAGAGAGAGAGAGAGAGAGAGAGGGGGGGGGGG
>JAWQFJ010033128.1:0-5000 GCA_034096865.1 Theodoxus fluviatilis
CAAAATCATCATTTTCATGAATAAACTCGATTTTCGTTTTTTGGCACGGAAGTCATCTTCATCCAAGCACAAACCATTTCAGAAAATATGAAACTTAAACATTTTACCGAATTATTTTTAAATCATTTTTTTAAATCAAGGGGGTGTGGCTTTTAAAAGCTCATTAATTATGCAAGAAACAGAAAATGTCATATCTCGAAAACTATGCAACCGATTTCGATACTTTTTTCGTCAGATTTCTTCTTTTGGAGAGCCTGTATGAAAGCAGTTCTCTGATTGGTTCCCTGAATAGAATCCTCCAATCAGCAGGCAGCTTTCTTCGCCGTCTTGCTAGATCACTTCTACACCGACGAACGCCGAACGCGCTCATGAATTCTGACTGAATTCACTTCATGGAATTACTTTCTGGCCGCAAATCACCTTCTTGACAGGTATGTATTACTTTGCATTTCCTAAAGATATTCCACAGTGGTGTATAAGTTGATAAACAAGCTTGCATTCTTCGATCTCAATGATTCAGTTTCTTGACCTGAGTCGACAACTTCGCTGCAAATTCAGACGGGATTCCGTACGTGCCGTCAGTCTCAAGTATTCAGTTTACAGAATTGTTGTGGTTGGTGATGTTGATCGAATAATTACTGAAAGCATCTAGGAATGAGTTTTAATAGTGTGTTTAGTCCTCTTTGTTCGCTGAACTATTGGTTTTGAATTTGTTTACTTATTGGTGTATGTATGCTTTTTCAGATGCCTCGCAAAAGGTCAACTAGGAGTGATGAAGCACAGCCTCCTCCACCCAAGAAGAAAAGGGGGATGCCTCGCAAAACGTCAACAAGAAGGGGCGATGAAGCACAGCCTGTTCCACGCAAGAAGAAAAAGGGAAAATCAAGGGCTTTCAGAGGAAACCAGTATGTAGAGGTCTCCTCCAAGAAACAAGAGGCTAAACCAGTGGCCTCTACATCAACAGTTGGTGGAAGAGCAACACCATCGACATCAGCAGGAGGTGGGAGAGCAACACCATCAACATCAGCAGAAGGTGGGAGTGCAGACTCAACAGGCTACAGACTGATAGACATTGAAGTACTAACAGACTTTATCCAAACATTTCCCTGCAGGACTGAAGGCTGTGGAAGTACAGACTATAGTGTGTCTGAGCAAAGAGTGGGACTGTCTTTCACATTGCAAATTGCCTGTAATGCATGTGGTGCAGATTTCAAACTGTCAAATACAAAGCTGGACCATTTGAATATGAGATTTGCATTGTCCATGTTCAGCATAGGGTGCCATTTTGAACAGGGAAAGAATTTTTTTTCCAACATGAATATGCCACCTCCAGTCAGTGATGAGTCATTTGCTAAGTACAGAGACAAAATTGCATTTGACCGCCTTGACAAAATGAGAATGAAGAGGTATGAGAGACAAACCTCAGAGTCAGCCAAAAAGGAAAGGAAGAAGAGAAAGCTTGCAATGTATTCCACAAAGGGTGGGGACAGCTCCTATGAAGCAGGGGCTCACTAGCTGGACACTTTGATGTGTTTCAGATGTAATAAAGACTTTGAACCTGATTTTCTCGGTTTCTCTTTTTTTCTGCTTTGTGTTGACCTTTAATGGAAGATAACTTTGTATGTGTGCTTTTAATCATCCTGAAAATTTGCATGCTTACTCAAAAGAGATTTATAATGAAACCCTAGCAAATTCATTACAATACAGACATTTTCAAGTGAAATGTGAAACCTTATGTGGAAGAAAACCCGTTTAAAATTGTCTAATTTCGTACGTATATTGATTAAAATTATGTGAAAATTTTAATTTTTTGTTCAGAACAAAGAAAGTGACAGGGCTTCATTATCATAATCTAAATTATATTGTAACAAGTTTTCATGCAGATCACCAATATATTTCCACAGATATCAGTGTTCTAAAGATGTGCTATTTTTAGCTACATCTGCTTTTTTCCCCCCCAAATGACCTTGACCTAGAAAAAATTTTTTGGTGGATTTTGAAAGCTCTTACCACCATCTTCAAACTCACCAAAAATCAGAATCCTGCAAGTAATATTACAGATTTGCTTGCCTATGGGTTGGAGCTGGCCTTAACCAACCAAGATCGTTTGCCGATCACATGCTGTAGCCCGCTAGCTTGTGTGACCTGCCGGCTTGGTTCTCTATCCCACACCCCTCTTCTCGGACGAGTCCACTAGAGTGGCACATCTGTAGAGGCTGTTCCAAAATTGTCAGGTGGACGTGCATTTGTTTGTTCTTGTGCTGCGATGTCTGCCCCAAGCCTTTTGTTTTTAGGTGTATTTCAATTGGGGGTAGCACTCGAAGTGAACGAGAGGCCGAGCTGGACTTAGCAAACTTTTTTTCGAGGACTGCTGCATACAAATTCGACACGGTGGAGTCGATGATTAAAATGACAGCCTAGACTTTCCGCGACTCCCAAACAAAAGAGGGATCTTAGAAGACCAATGAAGACACAGCTTCTCTCTTTGACAGCCAATCAGGACACAGCTTCTCTCTCTGACAGCCAATCAGGACACAGCTTCTCTCTCTGACAGCCAATCAGGACACAGCTTCTCTCTCTGACAGCCAATCAGGACACAGCTTCTCTCTCTGACAGCCAATCAGGACACAGCTTCTTTCTCTGACAGCCAATCAGGACACAGCTTCTCTCTCTGACAGCCAATCAAGACACAGCTTCGGTTTCCTTCGTCCAACCATTCGTCGGACTTCTAAGAACACGATTACCGACCTCTAAAAATTGGAACTTCGGACGATTTGCAAACATCCAAAAATCACGTACGCAAAGTCGAAACTTTAGCAATGTAGTCCGAAGCTTCGCCCAGTTAGAACATGGGTTCAAGGCCGTTGTTCACGAAGCTTCAAGCATCACTCGCAATGTGGCAAGAGGCTGCAGTTGCTTGCAACATCGACAGGACATCTTGCATACGCTTCCACAAAACCACTTCATGGCGGTCGAAATATTACGTCATACGGCTGCTATACAAAACTTCCTCATCTCGGTAAATCTCAGTCAGTTTCTTCATCTCTGGAACCGTCATCGTGGTTGCCATCAATTCATTTGCGGTTCACGCCAGTGGCCCTCTGAGACTGAGAGAAAATTGTGACTGACGCTCGCGACACGACGCAAAATGGGACAGTTTCTATTCCATTTCATATGCACTGCTCGGCTCAGCAGTGTGGAAAGCGATGAGCGCTGCTCGGCTCAGCAGTGTGGAAAGCGACGAGCGCTGCTCGGGTCATCAGTGTGGAAAGCGATGAGCACTGCTCGGCTCAGCAGTGTGGAAAGCGATGAGCGCTGCTCGGCTCAGCAGTGTGGAAAGCGATGAGCACTGCAGCCGAAGCGTGGCATGGAGTGTCAGTGTGGAAAATGTAGAATCGCCTCGTGTACAGCGGGCCATTTCAAAAGTATTGAGGTTGTCGTGCTATCAGAGCATTCTGCAGTAATGGTCTTAGAAACTTAGCGCGAGACACCGATAACAATGCGCCATTTTAGAGGTTAAAGGAAGTTATAACAACTGAGGCGTTTTGTGACTGAAATCTCATCAATATCTTTCAGAGGGATAACTTTTTTCCTCAACCAAATGAAATGCGTATAGTCATTATGTATCTCAATGCAGTGACTTACTAAGGTGCATTCTAACACCAAAAAATAAAGTTAAAAAAAGGAAAGAGGAAAAGGGGGGGGGGGGGGGTGAGGATCTATGCAGACTGCTTCAAAACCTTAATACCTTTTGGCAAAAAATAACAATTAGCAAGATTTATGAGCCTTCGTCTTCTTCTTGAACAACTTCACACTTGTAGTCCAGTTCTCGAAAAGGAGGTGACGGTCTGCTGAAGATGGTACAGCTCGGCATGTATGGCTACCTGTTGTGACCATATCTCGTCCCTCAGTGGCAGTCTGAGCGTTCATGCAAATGAGTTTCTACATATGTCTCTGGCTGCTTGAGGCCGCCCCTGGTTGAGCTACTGGAGCAGGCCCATGGCTGAGCTACTGGAGCAGGCCCCTGGCTGAGCTACTGGAGCAGGCCCCTGGCTGAGCTACTGGAGCAGGTCCCTGGCTGAGCTACTGGAGCAGGCCCCTGGCTGAGCTACTGGAGCAGGCCCCTGGCTGAGCTACTGGAGCAGCCCCTGGCTGAGCTACTGGAGCAGGCCCTGGCTGAGCTACTGGAGCAGGCCCCTGGCTGAGCTACTGGAGCAGGTCCTGGCTGAGCTACTGGAGCAGGCCCCTGGCTGAGCTACAGGAGCAGGCCCCTGGCTGAGCTACTGGAGCAGGCCCTGGCTGAGCTACTGGAGCAGGTCCCTGGCTGAGCTACTGGAGCAGGCCCCTGGCTGAGCTACTGGAGCAGGTCCCTGGCTGAGCTACTGGAGCAGGCCCCTGGTTGAGCTACTGAAGCAAGCCCCTGGATGAGCTACTGGAGCAGGCCCCTGGCTGAGCTACTGGAGAAGGTCCCTGGCTGAGCTACTGGAGCAGGCCCCTGGCTGAGCTACTGGAGCAAGCCCCTGGCTGAGCTACTGGAGCAGGCCCCTGGCTGAGCTACTGGAGCAGGCCCCTGACTGAGCTACTGGAGCAGGCCCCTGGCTGAGCTACTGGAGCAGGCCCCTGGCTGAGCTACTGGAGCAGGCCTCTGGCTGAGCTACTGGAGCAGGTCCCTGGCTGAGCTACTGGAGCAGGCCCCTGGCTGAGCTACTGGAGCAGGTCCCTGGCTGAGCTACTGGAGCAGGCCCCTGGTTGAGCTACTGAAGCAAGCCCCTGGCTGAGCTACTGGAGCAGGCCCCTGGCTGAGCTACTGGAGCAGGTCCCTGGCTGAGCTACTGGAGCAGGCCCCTGGCTGAGCTACTGGAGAAGGTCCCTGGCTGAGCTACTGGAGCAGGCCCCTGGTTGAGCTACTGAAGCAAGCCCCTGGATGAGCTACTGGAGCAGGCCCCTGGCTGAGCTACTGGAGAAGGTCCCTGGCTGAGCTACTGGAGCAGGCCCCTGGC
>JAWQFJ010033128.1:10000-15329 GCA_034096865.1 Theodoxus fluviatilis
AGTTGGGATTGAAAAACAAGCAAATCTCTCATCACTGAATTTCCCATGACAAACAGGTAATACTGGTGGTCTACGCTCAAACAATATATCATGGTACCAATTAAAAAACATATATAAAACTTACTGGAGGCAAAACATTCTCATGGTAACTTCCAGCACACCTGCCCCAGGAAAATTTGGCTGCATCTGTACATTCAGATCTCCTGAATCACAAACTATCTCATATCAAAGGTATACATTATGTAGAGGATTCTTGTACATAATATGACAACACACATAGGAATTTAGAACATATTTTTCAGCTGAGTGGTGGTGTCAAACCAAACTCTCCCACAGCAGGCAGTGTGGCACATAAATAACTATTTTGCTTTAGAAAACAAAGCAAAAAATATAACTTTTTTTGCTGTTAAAAAAAGGGAGGGGAAAAAAGACCAGTCGTTACTTCCAACCCACCCTGAATGCCTCCATTTAAATTAACTTCCAATTCAGAACTCCCAAAATGTTACCAGAGCAGAGATGTTGACGGGGAACATCCCCAACAGTAAAACAGTCATAGGGTCATGATGGTAATCTGCACATCTCAGAGTCTTCACCTTAAAGCGTGCACACCCAGGAGCAGTGGTGTGTCAAGTCAAACCGAATGTACAAGATATTACATTCTATTTGTTCTGCACTTTGCTGCTTCAAATTAACAACAACTACTCCCCCCCCCCCTCTCTCTCTCTCTCTCTCTCTCTCTCTCTCTCTCTCTCTCTCTCTCTCTCTCTCTCTCTCTCCTCTCTCTCTCTCTCTCTCATTCTCTCATAGTCAGTACAAAACAAAGAAGCCAAGTACTTTGAGCTTTGGCTTGTTGACAGATTCTCTCTTGTTGATATTTTCCTTCTTGCTCGCCCTGTTCTCCACTCTCCGTCTTTCCCCCTGCATCACTCGCTAGTTGCCCATGTGAAATGCCACAACTGCCAGGGGCAAGAGAAAATACAAGACCTGGGGTGTGTTCAGGCTTTACCTCCGCAGCCACTGTGTTGGTGCAGTGTAGTTGACACTCAACTACACTTGGCCTTAGAACGGCTTGACTGCGAAGCCTGAACAACGTCCTAAGTGAAACGTAGCTCTGCACAGGCCTAGGTACAGAGACTCCAATGCACCCCAGGTGTTTGCATTGCTCGATGGTCTAGATGACCAAAACAGTGTGGACAAGAACGGGACTGTAAATACCACCATTTAGAAAGCCAGAAAGTTTGAGAAACACTCAAAAGATCATGCAATTCATTGAAGAATTTCAAATTGGTATCAAATTTCAAAAGCAATATTCACAAAGAGGACACTCAAAAGTGGCATAGGCATCCTGAGCCATAGCTGCAAGCATTTCAAGATGTGTGGTACTTGAAATGAAGATTTTAAGAGTTTTGTGACAAAAGTAAACAGCATACAAAAGTTTGCACTTTTCACTCAACATAAACCAAATGGTTGACTCCTAGCAGGAGACAGCAATGTACAACAGACATTGATTTATTCTACCCTGGCTGCCTTAAACATTGTCACCCTTTCAAGCCAAGGTGGTACCATGTGATCTATGACGGTCTGAAAAATTTAAAACCCACATTTCTGCATTCAGGTGGACGGATATAAAGCAACATATTTACAGCATTGGACATAATTTGCACATCCGAGTGCGTATTTGTGTTCATTGTGTTTTGCACAACCAGTCTGATGTCTGATTTTGCAGCATGAAACTCTGACACCTTCCTCAAGCCTGGTGATTGGTAAATAAAGCAAAAACTGTTTGATTAAAGTTAAAATTTCCAGCCTGTCTGCATTAAAGGGACAGCTTTAAAGGCCTGTCATGCACAAGATATACTAATCCAAAAATGGCATAAATAACCTATGGCCTTATATGGCAGGACAATTAACAATTCAAACAATCTGAAGAAACAATGATTGTAAATGTTTTGTCACATCTGTCAAACAGTCCAGCACAGCACTCGTGATGGTAAAAAGTGACACTTCTGTGTAGAAAGCAGGACAACTCATGAACAACACAGGACAGTTAATTGTGCTCCAGCCAAGATTACTCTGACTTGGCAAAACTCATTAACAAACAACACAGGACAGTCAACTGTCCTCCAGCCAAGATAACTCTGACTTGCCACAACTCATTAACGAACAACACAGGACAGTCAACTGTGCTCCAGCCAAGATTACTCTGACTTGCCACAGCTCATTAACGAACAACACAGGACAGTCAACTGTGCTCCAGCCAAGATTTCTCTGGCTTGCCACAATAAACATGTCACCTGCTTCACTCACAAGATTATCTCCAAGGGCCTTTCCTGTCATCTGATTTTTCATCCTTGACAAATCTGAATCAAAATTCCTTGAGAGCAGAGCTGCGAGATGTTTTCCAGTCCCTCCTCAAGAGTGAATCTGAGGTTCAAAGGAATTGTCTGGGTAGTCCAGTGACAAGTGTGCCTTGCCACAATAAATAAACAAGTCTGCTGCTGTCACCATGAGGTGTTCCCCTAGGCCTTTTCTGTCAGGCAATGTCAGCTATTCAACCTCTATTCACCTATAGAAACTCATTGCCTTCTGACGGGCGGATTTAGGCAAGCAAGCTTTGGGAGATGCAGTATCATGGTTCGATCCCTGGGATGGGAAAAATCTGGAGAAGTGATTTCTTGCAATTTCCTATCGGCTGCTACACTGTGTCATTACTATGTGTTATAGCCCTGTGTGTGCATGAGTGAGTACAATTGTACATGTATAAGGTGAATATCTATGATGCACCTTCCCCTCTGTGTGACGGTGTGCATTATTTCAACGTCTGTGATGTGCCAAAAATGCAAAAATCATCTTGAAAGGAGCCTCCTTAACACCATGTTTACTACTGATTTGTAGATCACCACCTCCTGGCAGCCCCATATCCAGTAGTCTCCCCTCCTGCAGGAGTGCTAAGTCAGCTCCTCAACCTCTACTCGCCTACTGAAACCCAATCTTTCTGACAGGCAGATTTAGGCGAGCAAGCTTTGGTGTTTGATTGTGTGCAAGGCTCAGTGCTGTGGTTCAATCCCTGGGGTGGGAGAAATCTGGACAAGTAATTTATTTTCTTTTGTCTGACTTTTCCTCACTGACAATTCTGAATCAAGATTCCTTGAAAGCAGCACTGTGATATGTTTGGCAGTTTCTCCCAAGCATGATTAAAGTTGCAAAAGATGCTGACCTGGGCATAAGATCATGACTCCATCCCCTTTTCAAAGTTCTGTGCACATTCAGCTCCCATCAAGAAGAATCAACATTTTGTTCAGTCTGAATCTTTCAAACAGGACAGGTAAATTTTTTTTGGGGGGTGGCTTTGTACAATCCTGTAATGATAATGTCCATCTACCTGATCAGCAAAATGTTCTTGTAGAATCTTTCTGCAACCATCTTGATTCACAAGGAAATAATTACCCAGGTAACTAAGACAAAATGCCCACAGACCTCATGGAGCTGTCCTAGTCAACAGATGTTCCTTCCAAGTCGACATCGTCAGAGGCGCTGGGTCCATCCACGGAAGACCCATCTCCAAATGACTCACAGTACAGATCTTCCCGGTCCACGAAGGCCATGTCTTTGATTTCAGGGGAGCTTCCTCTGTGGACCACGAGGGACACCGCCTCCATCTCCACTGCCTGGGTGACGTCAGCCTCCAGAGCCTTCTCCTCCACCTCCACCCTGGGCAGCACCATCTCCGTCAGGGGCATCGCAGCAGCCACAGCCAGGTCCCCGCCTCCCAGCTCTCCTCCAGGATTTTCCACCTGCTTCCCGCTGCCCCGGGCAGTCTCAGAATCGGCGCTGTCACCTTGGCCTGCTTCTTGGGGTGGTGAGTCTTCTGCTTTTCCAGAGGTGGGCTGATCAACTCCATTTTTGCTTCCATCTGATGTCAGTGCTGCCTCTCCTTCTTCAGTTGAGGCTGTGGTGACGACCTCGCCTTCCGCCTTCTTTTCCTCCGTGGTGTTTTCTCCTCCAGGACAGGTAGTCCCAGCACTTCCATCCATCTTTGCATCAGTTTCGTCTTCAGGGGCTTTTGTGGGGAGTTCTTCTCCTCCCTGACACAAGGCCTGGCTCTCTGCTGACTGCGCTGGATGATCGGGGCAGGCACCAGCAAACTCACCCCAGTCCAGATTGCCGCAGGTGCTGCAAGGTCGGTACTTCTGATGTCCGTCTTTCTCCTTTTTCTTCACGGAGCAGACGTCCTTGTGCTTCATGGCCACCTTGTCGCCGTACATCAGCACCCTCTGACCCGTGTCCTTGTCCAGGATCCCTAGTGGGTTGCGGTAGCCATACTTGTCTGGCTCGCATGACTGCCCGTAGGGAGTGAAGCAGAAGAAGTACTCGTAACCGTCTCCATCGGAAGCTGCATCTACCTCATCTGTCCCTCCAGCATCAGACTTTCCAAGCTTTGGCACTCGAAGTCCGGGTCGGCTGAAGAGGTCTGAGTCATACCAGGTAATCTTGCTGTCAGCTGGGAGCCGCGTGCGGAGTTCCCGCTGGCGCCGAGCGAGAGGCTGGCGGTCAATGATGCTCTCGATGAAAGCTGCTGCTGTTACCTCGCTGTCCTTGTGTTTGAGGAACTTGGTGACACAGGACACTGCGTAGTCTGCAGCCTTGTGCACCTGTAGGAACAAGAAAATGCAGTGTGATCTTTGTAGATGTGTGGCTTTGTGTGTGCACACATAGAAGGAAGGACAATATAGTTGTGGTCCTATATGTGTGTTCGTAGATGTTAATCCTCAGAGGGCCATGATAACCGCAAAAAAAGCTCCCTCCAAGTACACTGGCATTAATGGCTGACCAGCTCTGAGGTGTGCTGTGCTCTCATTGGTTGATACAAACAGGCTCTAACTAACAGAGAGTGAGCTTAGTGAAAATTTAACATACAGCGCTGAAGCCCAGTGGCTGGAAATTTGGACTGTGGCCCTCCACCATCGATGTTTGCATTTTCAGGCAGTAGCATTTCCAGGGTTGAAGTGAGTATGAGTTTGGAAGAGTGTATCATGCAGTAAGAATAATGACTTTTCATAAGAGGCACATAACTGGGAAAATTGTGACGTGCCCTGTTCTAGCATTAACCAACAAGGGACCTAACTCCTACTTGAAAAATATTTTTATCTCCCCTTCCATCCCTATTTTTTTTGCGATTTGGATGAGTCCGAATATGTGCGAAAGCTTTGTTCTTATTGATTGGATGATTTAAAATGCAACCAATGCTGATAGAAGAGACAAAGCCCGAGGGGTGCACCAAAATGAGGAACAGACCCGCTTCCAATTTACCGAAAAGTGTAATGAAGAA